>CM031234.1:703596086-703773586 GCA_018340775.1 Taxus wallichiana var. yunnanensis | reverse complement strand
TCCAGTTGACCTAGTCAAACTGTGACCAAAGGCCTACAAAATGCTATTGCAAAACTATCCAGAAAAGTGTTTTTCCCTAAACTGAAAGTTCCATGTAATTTTCTAGTAAAAACACTAGAGGTTTGTGAAGACAGATAATAATTTCTCTATCCAAGTTTCAAATGGTGGTTCAAAATGAATGCCAACGTTATAGTTTTAGTAGCTTCTTGCAACTAAAAATGGTATAACATTGCTCCTAGTATGGCATCTAAAATATCATAAATGTTCATTCGGGGTCAAACCAAAGGTTAAGGTCACTCCTCACATAACCAAGTACACAAATGAAGCTTAACATCCCAATTTCAGAGTTAGGAAGGGTACTTAACGAGTCTCCAAAAAATACAAAATTATCTATTTAAATAGGGAGATGGTCAACATTTCTTGCTGAAAGTCAATTTCATCTTGTCGATAAAACAATATTGAAGCGATCTAGTTGGGTAGCAAGTTTTCTAAATTACATCGAATGAGGGTTAAAGTTCATGGTTTAATACAAAAGGGTTATTTTGATTTCATGAGTTACTGACGTGACATTTTATTATTTTGCAACAAGTTAATATAAAAGAACTAAATGTATTATAATCCTACTATTTTAAAATCATATTAAGTTACAGATGAAAAACTAAAGTACGAGAGTTAAGAAAGATAAGGGGAGATGAACCATGCCTGGGAACGAAGCCGGTCAAAACCACGGGATTCGGTTCGGTATCTCGCTTGGGCATTTTGTCAAACAGGTTGCATGCATTCAGAAAATCCTCCACTTGAATTTTGTATGCATTTATCCCTTTTATAAACATTTCTACCAAGGTATAGATGACTACTACAACTGAGAAACCCACTTCCTGTTATGCTTTGATGGGTACATACCCATTTCAAAGTTGTCCTCTTGGCAAAAACTAGGAAATGCTGCTACAGATTTAGGATCTTTGTTTTACACTTGCCACTGCCATTTGCTTCAAGTTCTCAAATCATTTAACACATACATACACTCTTATCAGTATACCATGGACTATTTCTTCACTCAGTCCCATATTATTATGCGCTCTACAGGGTACCAACCAAACACATCCACACAACCACCACAAGTTTAATTAGTGAGTTGATGATAAAGTTTAGAGTTCCCTCAAGATAGCCAACACCACAAGGAAATGTCAACCAAGTAGGCATAATATTCAGTTCTAGGTGGAATGTTATTACTAGCACTCATTTCTTTCCATGGGAATATGTCCCCCCAACATATTCGACTACAAACACTGATAAAGACTTTCCATCCTCCATTGCACTTTGGAGGATGTGTGTTATCTGTTTCAAGCTCATGTTTTACACATGACCGAGGGAAGCTGTAAAGGTGACTTGCTTTGAGTTGGATGCCCTTGACTGCATTTAGTTAAAATTTTGAAAATCCCTTTTAACGCATTTATCACATAGTCCATGCATTCAATGGGAGGAAGGATCTACTACATCTCTGGAGGAAGCTTTACACTTGCCAAATGCACTTGCTTAGAATCTCAAACACCCTTTCATCAGCTCCATTTTGTGCATACTATCACTTGTGGTAGTCCATGAGAAGGCATTGAATGAGACATTTATTAGAGAGCCCAACAACCCCCTCAAGCGCACTGTTTTTTGCACAACTGTAACTCAATGCATTCCATAAAAAGCCACACATTTTGAGGTATTTTCAAAACAGTTCCAGGCTTGTGCTTCCACATTCACATACATGACTAACCGAGCATTAGCAACTACAATATCTGACAAAAATCTTGTGTCTTTTCTACTGTTATGATGGAAATCCATAGCCTGTTTTAGGCTCACATTTTGACACGGACTGGGAGGAGGTTGGAAGATGTGGATAGATCAGGTTGGAGCCTATTTGTTGCCATGGTGAAACATTGTGACTATTCCATGAGAAAAACCCATGTCTTCTGTATGCTTCCATTGCTATGACTAAAACATCCAAAGAAAATATACCCCCATCACATTGGGTACACGCTACAACTACCCATTATTACAAAAATCTACATTGTTTACTAGTTTTCAGCATGGTTAATGTGTATGGACCTCAATAAAGAGCTTGTATTGTATTGGAAGTAAAAAGACATGTCAGAAGTATGCTGAGGACGCCCATGTCATTGTCAAGGAGACCACGTGCCCCCACATGGGATTCATCATTTCCTTCAACTACTCCCAATTCACTCCTTCCAATGTTTTAGTTTATTTTTTTATTTTTTTATTTAAAAAGATTCCATTTTATTACTATTTAATGGTGGCATTACACCAAGGTGGTCTTCACCAATCAACACAAGTGTCGACTCAAGAGAAGACATTCTTCTCGTTGTTACCAAACCTAGAAGGAAACCACATACTCCGGATAAAGTTGGACCATGTCGTTCCTAAAAGATGGGTTCACGAAAATGTCGCTAAACATAACGACTATAACGATAAACTCAATCTAGTGGTTTTATTTACCTAAACTAGGAGGTTCCATCGAGTGAAAATTGTATGTTCATTCTACGGTTTCAATCTCTTCTATGGTAAGAAGGATTACACATGAAGACATGTTATGCACGAATCTTATACAAGGGTTGAGTGTTTCGATTAAATCTCTTTATTACATTTACAAGTTAAGAATACAAGACACTAATTAATTAATCACTTATTGAACACTGAAAATGTACTACAAGATATTAACTCCAAATTCATTTACCATATATATTTCAAACCTATTTACCATATGTAACTATGAATCAAATTGAACCTATGATTAAATGCACATTTCCTATATGTCCCTAAAACTAGCATCCCATACATATTAGAAAATTTCAAATATAACATTTATGAAGCATGAATCTATAATATACATATATTCCTTTTACAATGACCTATAAAATTTACAATAATAAATAATGAATTACACATCACCTTTTCGCCATCATTCTTGCATCTTGCAAAACCATATAAGCATGAAATCGTTGATAAATCACCGCATGCAATCCACCCTAATCTAACATAATTAATGCATTTAGTTTCCCATTTACATATAATAATAATTATAATTTGTATTAAAAAAGGGTTTAGAAAAATATATTCATTTCATTTCATTTCGTAACCAAGGAGAGAGAAATAGAAAGGAAGAGAGAGAAACACAATTTTGTCAAAAGTTTTGTTTCATAGAGCAAGTTACACTATAGAGTTTCAAAAATTATTTGCATGTGTCAAAAGTTTCCACGGTGGTTTGACATACCGAAATGGGTCCTACCACTCTATTTTTACATTTTCCTGTTAGCTACAAAAACGTTCAAATCAGGATCGAGGCTAAGAAACCAATTTCAAAAGTTTTCTTTCGATGAGCAAACACACCATGGTTAAATTTCTACGTGTCCACTTATATACCAAGATTTCATAGGAACTGACATAATTCAGAACTAGTGAACACTTTACGATTAGCGGCTAATTTTTCTGAGGCCATCGGTCATAAATGAGCTAGTTGTTAATGATCAAATGTGACCTCGAGGGCTCATAAAACCACGTCCAAAACTGACGTTTGATGGATGAATACACAAAAAAAACTTCCTACAAGTTCCCCTATATATTGAGAATTCATCAGAGTCGACAGGACTGAGAACTAGAAAATATTTTTCAAACGGTGACATATTTTCTCGAGCGACAAGTCGTAATTGGTCAAGTTTGAAGGCGGATAATAATTTCTCTATCCAGGTTTCAAATGGCAGTTCAAAATGAAAGCCAACTTTTTAGATTTAGCAACTTCCTACCACTACAAAATAGTGTAACAAGGCTCCTATAAGGGTGTCAAAAAGGTCACAAATGTTCATTCAGGTTGATCCAAGGATTGAAATGACACCTCACATAACAAGGTACACAAAGGAAGCTTAACCTCCCTTTTCTGGAGTTACGAAGGTTACTTTGCGAGTCCCCAAAAATTACAATTTATCTAATTAAACAAGAGATGGTCAACATATTTACCGAGAAGTCAACCTCAACTTGTCGATAAAACAATACTGTAGTGATCTAGTTTGGTCAGGTAGTTTTTTTGAATCACCTCAAAATGAGGGTTGAAGTTCATGGTTGACTACAAAATGTTTATTTTGATTTTGTGAGTTATGATACGACATTTTAGTTATTTCTACAAGTAATTATAAAACAATTAAATATATGATAATCCTAAGCTCTTAAAATTATATTTCGTTGCAAAAGAAAAACTAAAGTACTATAATTATGAAAGATAGGAAGAGATGAACCATGCCTGGGAACGAAGCTGGTCAAACCCATGGGATTTAGTTCAACATCTCACTTGGGCATTTCATCAAACAATTCACAAGCATCCACAACTCCAACATTTTGCATACATGTCTATCATAACATTTGCAACTACACATATGAAACCATTCCCTTACTCTTTATACTTTGAAGGATGTTCATACTCTGTTCCACAACTCGCATTTGACATAGGACGGGAGACGCTAGCAAGGGTTAAGGAATCTAGCTTTAGATCTTCCATTCTGACGCTTTCTTAGAAGTTTCTAAAGCCTTTTCAAAAAACCCATTTTGTGTATAACCTGTAGTAGTTGCAGTCCAAGAGCCCACATTTCTCTCAAGAATTTTTGTCCAATAGTTTACATGCCTTTTGTATGCTTCCACATGTTGTAAGCAAATCTGCCAGGGCACTTACAACTACAAAATCTGATAAAAATCCCAATTTGACGCAGGCTATGAGTATGTGGAAAAGGGAGAAATGATCAGGTTGGAGGCCTGTATGTAGCATATGTGAAACTATGTGGGTATCTTAAGAGGAAAAACCCATGTCTTCTATGCACATAACACCCCATGGTAAGCTAGCACAAAATCCATTTCTTACTGAATGAGCTAGGCTGAGAAGTTAGTCATGGAGAAAAGACAAAACCAAAGCAGTTGAGTTTTTCAAAACGCCAGAGAGAAATTAATTTAGATTTGAGTACTAACAATAGAGTCATGGCTGACTGTATCAGAAAAAAATGAGCTTTGAGGCAACAAAAGTGATGGCACAGAGCAAGAAAGAACCAAAATCATTAAGATTCCTCCATCAAATGCTTGATTGATGTCTATACCCTATTCTTGCATGGTATCATTTGACACATGATGGGAGAATATAGAAAGGGAAGGAGGCTCTACCCCTGCGAATGCATTTACTTAAAATTTTCAAAACCATTTTTCAGCCAAACTCGATTTATGCATAGCCTGTTATCATTACAGTCCACGAGCCACATTTCTTTCAGGCATTTTGGGCGAAACAATTTACATGCAAAGTTCATGCTTCCACATTTGGAGGAAAATCGTCCATTGCTGAAACTATTCAATAGTTCTAAATTTAATGCTAACTTGGGTTTCTACATGGTTGAGGCACTCGGATCAGAGATAAAGTTATTGTATTATTATGTAAGGATAAAGACTTGTCTGAATGGCCGTAGAGGGCGCCCATGTGTTGTGTCAGAGAGCCACCTTCCACATGCCTCTACAAACTCACCTACCTCCTTGTAATTTAATTTACATTATTCAACGTGCTGGGCACTACAAAATTAGCATTTCCCCTCACTCATTCGTATTGGTTTACAATGTATTTTCAATATTGTATCTACCGATGTCATTTTTCAAAATCCAAATTTGCGATCCTAGAATACCATGGTCTAGGAGTTTGTAATTAGAGAACGTATAACACTTTTCTCAATTTTAAAATTGTTAATTCATGACCCTTGATTTCATACTTTCATGGTTCTTTTACATAATTTTTTTAATCAAGAATATTATTTAAAAAGGCTTATTTATGTCCATATAATAAATAGGTTTCTTATTTTTCACTGTAATGGGAAAAATCGTTTGGACTATATCCAATCAGGCTATTACAAAAGAAAATTCATTATAGGTAAGTCCAAGTTATTGAGAAAATCCATTTACTACCAATCTAGCCTTGAGCATACAGGATTTTCCATCAACATTTAGCTTCATCTTGTAGACCCACTAATCTCCTTAAAAGTAATATGTATGCTTATTTTCAAACCCAAAACTTCCCTTATATCTTTCTTCTTGAATTTAGTTTCCCATTATATATGAGTTTACGTCTGCAACCATATTGTGTGGTTTTCCTCATTTTTTTCATGGTAATGATCGTCATTAGCGCAAGATTTTCCAATCTAGAGTAGCCTTGTTGAAGTACATGTGTCACCTTTTCTATAATTGTTTCGAGATGGTTCCTTTAATATTTAGACTAGGCCATGTTTATAAAAGCAAAACTGTAACTTTCTAAAGTAATTAATTTGCTAAACGATGTCGGCATGGAATTTTAGGCCAGGGCACGGCCGACACCACCGCATGAATTTTTCCCCGTAAGGGATCTTGTAGTAAATAAAACTTCTCTGCAACGACATTGTAGAATCATCATGAGCACAAAAATGTTTTGTTGTATTGAGAATTACTTCCCCAACATGATGGCTTGTGACAAATGTCAACAGATATTTTTAAATATCCAGACTTACTTTCCAAACTTGATGGCTTGATGGCTACAATTTTTTTAAAATATTTTATGTAAACGAGACGACTTTGTCATTTACTCCCACACAATCAGTATATCTACTACAAAATGTCCCGCAATGGAATTAAACACAAGTGTGAAAGATGACATGGTATTGAACAAGACAAGGTCAGAGCCATCGCAACCTTCACAAAATGTAAGTGTCACCATTTCAGTGAAGGCTGAAAAAAATTCGAAGAGGGAACGAAATATGTAGGGAAGTGGCTTCATGCCAACGTGCTACGTGAAAATGATGGCTTGTTAACCACAACCTCACTTATGATGGTCGTTGGTATGGTGAAAACTGAAGAAAATTAATCATGGCAATGTATGGCTTTGCGACGCTAATTGTAGGTGATTCTAGCATGGCCATCGTAGACTTTATTTCTGTACAAACACATCGTGACTCAGAAATATCGAGTCTGAAAAGAAAAAGGATCAAGAGTGCGGTAACGTCCACACATCGCATTGAACCCTCGAGTGGCGACGTTTCTGCTAAAGCTGAGAATAAAATTGGAGCGTGGACTCTGCAGTCTATTTCTGATACCAAAAGAGAGGCCCTTCCGAAGCTTCGGCTTGTGTATTTACTGTCAGAGTGCTGCTTCCACTATTCTTTGCAACATTTATGGGACAAATAAACCTTGTGCCACAAGCCTCCAAATATGGGCTCAAAGCCCAAATCCCATATTTGAGAGATGAAAAAGGGTACACAAATCAAAATCAAATAAAATCCATCTAAAATCATGAAGAGAACAAGGACTATCTACAACATTCATTGCCCCCTTTGTCACATCTCCTAATTAGCATTATCCACATAGTTAATTAACTAAATAAAAATTTAGTGTAATAAAATGAGGAGACATTACAATTCAATAAAACCACATACTCAACTAAGACAAATAAATAAAAGAGAAAATACAACATTCACACCCATGGTCACTTATGAGGTTTCTCCCCCTTGGAGACCTCCTAACAAACATAACAAGCAAAACGACAATGCACACACACATGGCTACCAAGGTGACCATGTTGTAAACATCTAGTATTATTCCATAGTTAGTCTCCTAGTCCCTTCTTTGTTTATTATGATTTTATTTCCTACAAACAACCAAGACAATACCACCTTCGACCTCAAGGCCATATCAATACGTCAAGAAATCAAAACACATATATCATTTATCAAATAACATCATCATACAACATAGTTGCATCATTATCATAGTTAAGCAATTCTATTCTAAATCAATTATTTACAATTACTAATCATCACAATTTTACCATATCCATTAACATTTACTATCACCCTATGCCTATGCATAACCATCTATCACAATTCATATTTTACGATAACCATGCATTTCATACATCTACTGTAACTTATATCTATTTAGATGCATTCAACAACATACTATTGATCACCTATTATCATCACATTATTAATAAATCATAACATCAATGTGATCATATGGTTAGTCCAATCATCTAAATATAATCGCCACTATTAAGAGTCCCGATGCTAGCATATAATACCATAACACTAAATCATCATCATGCACTGGAATATATATCAATGTCCATAATGTCTAACAATAGGCTATCCAAACATAAAAACAATGCCCATGTCACTAAACAACTAATAATCATGATCATAGAAAAATAGGTGTTGAAGAGGAGTGGGCACTACATCCCCACAATGGAATTAAACAAAATGTGCAAGATGCCATGGAATTAAACCAGACAAGCTCGAGCCATCACAACCTTAGCTAAATGTAAGTGCCAAAGCACATTATTTTTTCCTCAATTTTATTTGGATTTGGGATAAAATATTGATTAGATCACTATGGAAGAAAAACACATCCAAATTACATTGACTTGATTTGTTTAAAACTTTTTGATGAGATGAAGGAATTATATAATTTTTTTGTAGATGTCTCATTAGGATTTTTGATAAATTGTAAATAACGTTGTGGTTGCAAGGTGTGTTTTAAAATGGAATTTGTAAGTTAAAATGACAAAATCACATGGAATGAATCTCTCCACTCTAGAAAAATTGGAATAGATCAATTTGGAGGTGTTTTGGAGGGTAGATCATGGAAATTCACTAATGGGGTTTAACCTTAGGATTTGCAAGATACAACCACTTGATGTTTTAGGAAGGAATGTGTGAAATAAGGGTTTTAATAGCTGAAAATTTCAAGTGGGAAGATAAATGAACCACCATTTTACATATCGTGTGTCACATATCACCTTAAATTAATTTTCATGGAGGAAAATCTTGCAAAGTTTGAAAGGATTTCGTCCATGGGTGCTCAAGATAAGAAAAAACATAGTTTGAGTGATACTAGGACATCGACTTCATTTTCATGGAGGAATGAGAGGAAGAAATGAAGTTTCATGCCACGGATGAGGATGTACTTTTTTATAAAATGAATGTGTGTTCAAGGCACTTTATTTGATTTTGCTTGTTTAGGAGGGAAAACAAATTGTTGAATGTGTGAGGAACATCAATTTTTATTTCTATTTTGAAGGAACTTCATTATCCATTAAAAGAGCACTTTTTGTTCGCAAGTGGATTCAAACTACATTTTTCTCTCATAAGGAGCCTATGGGTGCACTTTTGGTTCCCAATTGGAACATTAGCCGAAAAGTGCAAGCCAATGAGAAAATAGGATTGGGAACCGAGAAAGTGTATGTTAGTGAAAAATACAGTTTATAAATCACTTAAGTTCCCAAAATTGCATCTTAACTTCAAAATAGAATAAATAACTCGTTTAAGTTCCAAGAAGCACAATCCCAACTTCAAAGTCCAACAAAGAAACTCGCTTAATTTTTACAAGCACACTTTTGGTAAACATTAGAAATCTTAAGTTTAAAAGTTCAATCACAAAATCCAATTAGAATCTAAAAATTACCAAAAGAAAATTTTGGAGTATCATAAGGAACCAAAGTACACTTTTAACTTTATATTTTTATGCACTTGTTCTCAAACTAAATTTTAAGTTGTGATAAGGAACAAAAGTTCCTAAAAGGGCATTCAAAATCCCGGGAAAGAGCTAAATTGTTAAGCTTTCATTCTTAGAGTTAAAATAGGACATACAAGGCCGTATGACATATGATGTTGAGTGGAGATAATAAAAATAATATATTTCCATAATTTACTAGGGCTAAAAGTGCTTTATTCTTGAGTTCGAGACAAAACCCAAAATTTACTTAAGCACATAACGAGGTAGTAAGTGATTTTTGGCTACAGAGTAAAATTGTGGTGATCAAAATCAAAACCAATACTAAGAACATATGAAGGACTCAATAAGATGTCAATTGACTCTTGGTGGGGTTCCCGTTATAAAAATTTCCCTCATGTAAAATTGGACAAACAAGACTTCACTCAAAAAAATAGAAGGATCGCTTTTGGCCATGGTAGCTCATATTTTGGGCTCGATTCGAGCGAGTTAAAGTAATGTGGAAGCATTTGGATTCAGAGGGAAAAAATTCCAAATCAATGGAATAAAAAGTACCGAAGGACATAAAAGTCTCAAGTCTAAAATTAGGACTTCGGGCATTCGTAAGTTCGAGCCAGCAACAAGGTCGAGTGTGAATAGTGCCACATAGGGAGGAGAAATGTCTGAAACTTGAAGTTTGAAACTCAGAATTCAGGATTTTGGGGTTTTGGAAAAATGCGTTGTTGGTAAAAAAACCAAACCCTCGAAACACCGAAACCTAAACCCCCGAAATCCCGAAACCCAAACCCCTGAATTTCAAACCCGAACTTTCAAACCCCAAAACCTGAACCCCTAAAATTCTAAAACCCGAAGCCCCAATAACCCAAACCCTAAAACCCCACAATCCCGAAACCCACGAAAACACAAAGCTCCAAAATCTTAAGTCTAAATTTTAGACTTCGGGGTTTCAGCCTTTCAAAATGTTGAATCCTCGGTGCACGCAAATCATAACTTGAAGCTCTGAAACCCAAAGTCCAAATTTCCGACTTGGGGTTTTGGCATTTTGTAGGTTTCACGAACTCGAGTAGATGAATAGTAAAAGAAACCTCTGATGTCAAAATTCCCAAAGCTCTAAATCATGAAAGTCTGAAATTTTAGATTTCGGAGGGTGCGATGCAGGGTCAAAGTCTGAAAAGGCAGATAAACCAATCACATTTATCATAGATGACACCGTCATATTCATATGGCCATAAATTTTCACCGAGAGCTTGTAGTGTCCTCTACATAACTACAATAGTCATCCATTTTATAGAATTGTTCCAAATTTCTCACCTACCCAAAATGATGAGGTATGGTTTTTTTTTCTTCCCCAACAGAAAAGGTACAATGGAGTATGTGCTTGGTAAAGTTTCCCATCTCTCCCGCAATGAAAATGATGGATTTTGCAGATATTAGAGTGCATTTTCAGATTTTCTTCCACTCTCTCCTCATTTCTTCCTCTATAAATCAGAAGTGGTAGCATTTTGTAGAAGGTTATTGATCATTTTCTCTCCCATGCACCACATTCTTCTTGGGGTTTCAATCCTTCCTCTCAAGATCTCGTAATGGCTCCATGCCTCGCTTTGCTACAATAATGTATTATGTATATCCATATGGAGAAATAAGATTATATCTATGTTGATTTCTTTAACCTCTAATGGCTTATTTTCCTCATCTTTCCTTTCCTTGTGTTTTCTTAACTGCTTATTTCCTTGCTTATCAAATTATTTTAGTGTGTTGTGCTCATTTAGGAATGATGTAGTAGACGTAATTTAGTTTGTGGTGGAGGTCCACCCTTTCTAGATTCATCTATTCCATTGTTTTACGAGCTAGGAAGTGATCAACACTCCTTTCGTGGTGTATCACCACTCACAAGTGTAGGTCATATTCCATGTATCTTTCTCTTTGTCCTCTTGGAATTGTTAGATTAGGATTAGTTAGTAGTTTTCTTACATTAGGAGTAGTTTGTGACAAGTAGGTTAAGAGCAGAACTAACCTTCTTCGGAGAGCTATCCTATTTCGCAATGTCCCACACCGAGTATAACTCCCTATTATGCAATCACACCAAATGCCCCATCTCAAACCGAGAAATTCAGGGGTGCTTTGTGATTTCAACATAACAGATCCCAAATTCTTCTATAACCTTGAAAACAATATGTGCAAGTCAACCTTCCTTCGATAACTAAGAATTAATTTTCTTGAAAAGAGCTAGTAGTGAATATATAATGAACCCTCATGATGGTTCATCTTAGATAACACACATTATTATGTTTCATGATTTTTAGTTAAGAGCACATAAATTATCAGTGTACCATGATGGTTTCTCTTCCACCCATGATACTTCAACTTCCACCGAGAACATCTTTTAAAATATTTCACCTAGGAGATATATTCGAATATATAATATTTCTATCCATTATATTCCTTACAAAAATGTACATAATAGATAAAACAATTAATTTGGATTTTGAATGAAAATTTATGGTATATGGAACATATCATTTTTGTGATACTATTTTGGATCTACAAAGGTGCTACCTAAGAGATAACTCGCCTAAGTGTAGCCTAGGATAAATAGTCTAGCACATACCTTACGTAGGGGCCACCTAGAGATACCTCATCCAAATGTAGAATTTAAAGTAGATGTATTCTTCCTAGTCATGATTGGTGTAAAGTGTAGTATTGTATTTACTATGGACTCTTTTAATGTGGGAGATACTTGAGATAGTTGAAAGTGGTTTGTATTCAATGCATATGGGCTATCGACCGACTAGTGATTTAGACGGACGGATTTTGGTAGACATTAGTCTAAGCACGATGCTCGTGTGGTGGCTCCTTCAAGCCATGAATGATGGGAGTCCATGTGGAATTTGGTCGATCCCAAGAAAAAACAATTTGATGTTTTGAATGAGTAACTCGTTGTCACTTGCATCCGGTGGCGGGTCTTGATTCGTTCTTTCTTTATATCTAGGTCATGGTTCTTCGTTGTTGTGATGGGCTCGACCCGATTCCTTTGGGATTTTATCCATGCTAGTTGTCTTGGTCATTAGTGACCTCAATTGTTTATCGTTGTTGTGGCCCAAAGTGGTATAGGCCTCTCCATATGCTCTTTCTTGTTATATCTCTTCTCCAATAGTATCGTGGGTTTTTATCGGTCCCCTTAAAATGAAATTTTTACCTAATCTAAAAAATGGAAGTATTTCAAAGAATCTATGAACCTTGAGATTAGGTTATCTACATAATCAGCTATGTACTTTTATTTTTTAAATACATAAGACTTCTAATCGCTTTTTGGACAATCCTTGATCCACCTTGGATCTTTTGTCTTCTTTGCTATTTTTAAGTCCTAACACCATAAGTGTAGCAGATGGTTTGCAAATCTAACATCTTGAACGCTTAAAGAATATCCTCAGTATACCTTGATTGGGATATAAAAACACCATCTTCGTATTTGCATTACATCAATTCATAGAATATATTTCATAATACCTAGATCAATCCTTTCAAACTCTTTGTTTATCGACAATTTGAAAAAATCAATAGAAATATCACTTACAAAATATCATATCATGAGCATAGAAGAAAACAATTAGCATTACCCCTACTTATTCGTATTGGGTTACAATGTATGTTCAATACTGGATCTACCGATATCATTTTTGAAAAGCCAAAGCGCCAATCCTAAAATACCACGTCTAGGAGTTTGTTTGAGTACATATAACACTTTTGTCAATTTGAAAACATGGAATTCATTACACTTGATTTCATACCCTCGTGGTTCTTGTATTTAGATTTATTAATCGAGAATATTATTTAAAAAAGTTTATTTATGTCCATATGATAAATAGGTCTATTTTTTTCACCGCAATGGATAAAATAGTTTTCACTATATCCAATCAATTTATTACGTAAGATAATTCATTATAGGCAACTCCAAGTTATTGAGAAAATCCCTTTACTACCAATCTAGCCTTGACCTTACATGCTTTCCCATCAACATTTAGGTTCATCTTGTGAACCCACTAATCTCCTTAAAAATAATATATTGGTATTTTCAAACCCACAACTTCCCTTGTATCTTTCTTCTTGTATTTAGTTTCCCATTATATTTGAATTTACATCTGCAACCATATTGTGTGCTTTTCTCCATTGTTTTTCATAGTAATGATCGTCATTTTTGTATGATTTTTCAATCTAGAATATCGCTGTTGAGGCGGATGTGCCACCTTTTTCTATAATTTCCTTGCGACGGTTCCTTCAATATTAAGACTAGTCCATGTTTATAAAAAGAAAAGTGTAACTTTCTAAAACAATTAATTTGCTAAACGATGCCGGCATGGAATTTTAGGGCAGGGCACGGCCGGCACCACCGCATGAATGTTTCCTCTGCAACGGCATTGTAGAATTATCTTGAGCGCAAAAATGTTTTCGTGTATTGAGACTTATTTCCTGAGCATGATGGCTTGTGACAAATGTCGACAGACTTCGTTTCCGAGCTTGATGGCTAGAGTTGTTTTTAAATGATTTTATGTAAACGAGGCGAGTTTGTCATTTACTCCTACACAATCAGTATATCTACGATGGAATATCCCGCAATGGAATTGAACACAAGTGCGAAAGACGCCATGGAATTGAACCAGACAAGGTCGGAGCCATCGCCAGCTTCACAAAATGTAATTGTCACCATTTCAGTGACGGATGAAAACGAATTCGAAGAAGGAAAGAAATATGTAGGGCAGTGGCTTCGTGCCGCCGTGCTGGGTGCAAATGACGGCTTGTTAACCACAGCCTCGCTTATGATGGGCGTTGGAGCGGTGAAAACTGAAGCAAAAATCATGGCAATGTCTGGCCTCGCGGTGCTAATGCAGGCGCCCGCAGCATGGCCATCGGAGAATTTGTTTCTCTGCAAACACAGCGCGACTCAGAAATATCGAGGCTGAAAAGAAACAAGATGAAGAATGCGGGAACGCCCGCACGTCGCCTCGAACCCTCGACCGGCGACGATTCTGCAGAAGACGAGAAGAAAACTGGAGCGCCGACTCCGCAGTCTATTTCTGATACCGAAAGAGAGGCCCTTCCCAATCCTCTTCAGGCAGCTGGAGCGTCGGCTTGTGCATTTGCTGTAGGAGCGCTTCTGCCATTACTCTCTGCAGAATTTATCGAGAATTTTGCTGTAAGAGTTGGGGTTCTTATAGGGGTTTCCAGCTTGGCACTTGTCACATTTGGGGCACTTGGAGCTTATTTTGGCCGAGCTTCTCTGATTAAAGGAGGATTGAGAGTGCTGGTAGGAGGGTGGATTGCCATGTCAATAACTTATGGTTTGCTAAAGCTCTTTCCCCACACCGTGTAGCTGCGCCGCAATTTGTTTCTCTTTGTCATGTCTGTTTCATTAGTTCTTGTCTGATAGGTAAACCTCGTAATATTTCAAAGAATCTCTCGAGGTTGCTAATGGCATGCTCCACGTGTGAGGCACGCATGACTCTTGTACTTTTGACGTTGTGGAACAAAAGGAGACGTTTTAGTATTGTGACATCAGCGTTGAATATGTGTTGCAACAAATTGTTCACTAATGAAATTGATTGAGATATAAGGGAGAGGTGTGAGGACCGAGTGACTATGAAGCCTACGTTAAGAAGTAATTACAGCCATGTCAGACCAATATTTGAATAAAATTAGTAAAAGCATTCATGTGTGCTAGTGAGAGCCCTATAGGTAGGTATATAATAGGTGAATTGTTTGAAGTTTATCTTTGAAGCGTAGTGTTTTGTTAAACTATAGATCATTAGAGCTTTAACTATCTTTAACAAAATTTAATTATGTTACTTGGTAGCTTGAAACGTGACACCATTATTAATGTTGCTAAATACACTAAAATTCTTAAGGCATTGAATCATTGGATATTTAAGGTTGTCCTAAATTTATGGTTTTCAAATAAGAAATACATTTCTTGCAGATTTGGATTATTTTTTAAGTAACCAAAGGTAACAGAGTATTGACATTTTTAACACTAATCTGTGACCAATACGAAATTCCTCTTCCTTTTTTCATTAAATTGCATAAATTTTTAACTAACCATACCATGAATTGCTTTCTTTGATTAAAATTGCAAACACTCAAAATAACCCAATATATTTTATATTGAGACTCCAACTACAGATCCATTTATACATCCCAAAGGAAAACTCAAGAGACACATAATTCTAGGGTGTAAATTATCGTAGGAAAATCTTTGATCTCTGTTCATTTCGCCCATTTTTCTTCTTACAGATCCAAAAGTAAAGACATAAAACAAAATAAAAATAAGAGAATTTTATGCCTTACATGTAATTTTTCCACAAATTTTTATGCCTGAAAAGCCTTTGCCTCTTGGCAACATCAACGCTTCCACTTCTCATGGGGTTGCAAAAAAAGAGAGAAAACAATGTCTTTGAGTTATACATACAAACCAGTCCAAAGTTCAAATCTGAGGAATCAATAAGACACAGAAAACAAAGTAAATTCTCCTTGTCTACCATTCTAGACTAGTCAAATTCTGATATTTTCTAGGGTTTGGATATCCTTTTAGGTTTCAATAAACCGCTCATATTGAGGTTTTTTTTTTCCGTCTTCCCCGGAAGCTTCCAGAGGGTTGAAAAATTCATCCCCTCAGACATGCCCTAGTACTTAGAAAGCTTGTCATTGAAATTGAGTTGATAGCTCATCTGATCATAATGAAATATCACTCACTGGAATCACAGATGCTTTCCCATCGGACTTACACCTTCCAAAAAAGTGATTTAACTTGTCCCTTGTGTAGCAACACCCGACATAGTCCTCCAACACATATTCGCACCATTATCTAGCTCGCGTGACGTTGTTTCAACCTTTCGCCAACCATCGGTGAGAATGTTTGTCCATGGCCGCATCCTCCGACCCCAAATTTGCCATAGTATATATTCGAGATTCTAACTATATATCCATTTATACATCCCAAAGCCAAAGCCAAGAGCCACATAATTATAGGGTGTAAATTAGAGGAAAATTTGCTTTCACTTTTACTACCCTTTTTCTTCTTACAACTCAAAATCAAGACACAAAACAAAAATAAAAATAAGACAATTTGATGCCTTAGGACAACGATTACAAAAATTGATAGTTGTCAAGAAAGTTGTCTTTAGATAGGCTTATTGGCCAATAAACATATCCTTACTATAACATATCCTTACTATAACATTTCCATTTCACGAATTTCCTTTAGATTTGTTTATATCAAAGTTTTATATCGCAATGACACAACATTGCTAATCGATTTATAATTCTAAACAAAATAAAAATCACTTAATCTTTCATAGAAAACTATTTCACGGCCATTAAAAATTACACCCATAAACATGTATTCGAATACCATTTACTCTTATTTTTCCTTAACCAACAAGTGTATAGAAATTCTAAAGTATGCCAATAGGGATGTCAACTTGATGTTAGTTTGTGATTTCATTTTAATGTCAATAAAATAAATGCATCGCATGAGAACACATTTCATTGATTCATTATGTCAAATAGTTCACATACTTTGTGTATCCTTCGATATTTTCTACACATGTCTACATTAACATTATCTACAACATTTGACAAAAATACACGTTTGATTAAATTTCAATGGATTTCCATAATCTATTCTAAAAATATGTTTTTGCCTTAGTATACGAGCCCAAAATTTCACTTTCTAAGTGCACTTGCTCGGAATTTTCAAAACCATATTTAGAAAAACCATTTTTCACAATGCTAAATTAATTATATTCTATAAGGCCACATCTCATTAAAAAAATTTATCAACAAGTTCATGTGTATTGTGTATGATTCTACATTTTTTATACATGTCTATTAGAACATTTGTACCTACAAAATTTGACAAAATTTCACTTTACATAATGTGCTAAAGGATGTCCGTAACCTATTTAAATATCTCAAGAGAAGTTAATAACGGCTTCCATTAAATATTTTCTCCATGATTTTGTGTATAATCCGTCATTAAAGGAAATTAGATGAACAAAATAATACACCAAGCTAAATGTACTAGATGAGGTAACTTACACAGAACCATGCCAGATGAGAATGATCATAGAATCCATCATAGGCATACCAGGGGATTTTTAAATAGTGAGTGCCACATTCTCAATCTTGCAATTTGTGCCTAGTCTTGTTTTTAGATGTCCTTCTTTTTCTAGATGAGCAACATCATATGGTAACATGTGAACCTCGATAATATCCCAATAGTAATATTCACGCAACCCATCATTCTCTCATGAAAGTGTAGATCAATCCAAGCATGTCTACACCTACAATGGGAGTTAATATGTTGCAATAGATTTTGAAACAAGTGACAGTAAATGTTCACTCTCATAATATGGTTTTAAAAGAGGTGAACCCTTAATACTACTATCAAGATTGAATTTCATGCGTTTATTGAGCATCATTATTTCTTCCCAAGTTTTACATTATAACATTTTATGCTGTAGGAGGATAATTTAAGAGAGGGAAGTCACTTTAGACCGTATGATTTATTTCTTTTGCGTCCATCTAATAATTATGTTGAAGTTGTAATATTACATGTTTGCATACAAGTCAAATATGTAATGATGGAAAAAATAATTAACCATTATATTTTATTTATTATGCTATTATTTTATTTTATTTTTAAAAAAATTATCAAAATATTTTATTATGAAAAATAACACTCAATGAAGGGTTGTGAAGGGCGACCTGTTAAGCCGAAATGCAGCATACTATTGTGAAAAGAAACAAATTTCCAAGCTTCAATTCAAATATACAAATCCCAAAACCATTAAAACTACTTTTATCAAGAGAAAACAACGTTCCTTTCATGAAGGCATTAAAATAGAGCATATTATTTTAAAGGGAGAGTCTATCATGCCAGAATAGTTCCTGAAGTTCTTCTATAGGCTCCTTGGTTTCCTTTCCAATGCTCACGTGCTCCAAAGAAATAGTGAGATGCCATCCGATCCCCCAATCTTCTTTTTCCAAGCAACAACGTAACAACAATAGGTAGTGGTTTCCTCTTAGAGACAAATGGACCCATTACATTTGAAAAAATACAGTCAAGGTCAATAATTTATGCATGCATGTGCATCCCCAAAATCCATTTTTTTTTTTATAAATACATTCTAATATCAAACACTTCACGTGCCTTGTGCAATCTTTCACATTTGCATACACATATGCCAGAGCAATTGCAACTACAACATCTGACAAAATTCCTCTATCTTTTATGCTTAGATAGGTGTCCACATCCTGGTACAGAGCTCGATTTTTGCACAAGTCGGGAGAAGCTCGCAGAGGTGAAACAATGTGAATGTCTCGTGAGGAAACCAAAGCCTTCTCGTGCACCGCCATCCACATACCAAGAAAATCATTCCATGAGATGTCATGGTCGTTCTTTCATCCAGATCAAACATTGCAACAATGTCAATTATCTTGTTGATTTTACAACATGAAATTGGGTTTCCATCGCTAAAGTCTCATGCGGTTCACCAATAAAAGTGCTTAAACTAGCAATTGCAAATGAGTTGCAAGTTATGCCGAGAGGGCTTGAATTTTATGTGTATAATATGGTTTGGATGTGTAATGCCCCGTGCATCGAGGACTTCTGTTTCTGCCACCTTGGCCTCCTCCCAACCACCCGGCCTGCAGACTTTTGACCACAGCGTCTTTTCTGTCCTTGCGTGTGGGAGACGGGAGTCGGTGGACGCGTTTTTCTTCACCTAGATCTTGTTTTGATCCTTTCATTCAATGCATGGGCGCAGTCTGGTTGACGTGATGGTTAGATGGAGCTTCAAGCCAGTGAAGCAGGCGTGTATGAGACGTTTCCTTCCTGTTTTCCTCCTGGGCGCATCCTTTTTGTCTTCCCTGGCCGCATGAAACCTCCTCATGCCTTATGCTTTGCGCGCAGATCCTGACATGATTATCAGAACACACCAAAAATACCAACACAAGGACAACATAGTGAAATACAGGATAACTTTTTTTTTTACTTGCTTTGACACAACACGACACAACATGTCGTCACAAGGTTACAACCAACACCAGGAACCACTTGTTACGGGGGAGACCACAAGGTCAGCACGAGAACGTTCACACCTATCAAGGACAATGTACTTTTCTCTTCTTGACAGAACAACATTGGAGTCCAACCACAAAACACACTTATAGTTAGGGCATCCCATGAGGAATTTCTTGTTAAATTTTCTTGTTTGCTAAAGTGTCTCTTAATTCTTAACTTACGTTCTTATACAATTTCATGTAACGATTCACACAATTCTTTTCACAAGGGAGAACTTCTTTCTTTTCAACGGTTGGCTAAATAGCTTAAGGCCAAGCTTTCTAAACTGGGATCATCAATTTGATGTCCAAAACTTTTTATTCATTTGATTTTAGAACATTTTCCATTTCTTACAAGGTTAATTAATCTTACTCAAGTCACTAACACCTGTTTCATACCTCTATTGCACAGGTGAAAACATAAGTTCCGATTGAGGGAAAGTACCGCTTAGGGTTTCCTAACAATAACCTTCCTGTTTAAGGATCAAAACTTTTACCTTGCTTAAGAAATATCACCATGAATCAAGGCAAGGATTAACGTATGACAGACAACAGAATTTAGCTTCAGGGTCACATTGTTTACTATCAATCTTTCATTGAAGTTAAGAGTTTACCGAGATTGGTTAAATGTTCCATCTAGACTTTACTTAATTAAGTTTGACAAAGGGGAACATTTCAAACGATAAAGAGATATTTAAGGTTTTATTAATCACTTTCACTCCTACTTATTAAACCCTATCATCTTCTAAAATTTAACCATTGATTTCACCATGAGACCATTTAGGGTTTCACCAAAACAAATAGTGTTTATTAGTTTAGCTCGGGGAAAAAACAAGTAATCATATTTTTGCATTACAAAAGATAGATTCCTCTTGATTGTTCCAGTCTCAAAGGTTTCAAGTGGATCACATCTACATTAATATGCTCATAAACATAAATTTTCATTTAACTTTTATAACGAATATCCAGCTTCACTTTATAGTGTTTACAAACTCATCACTACTATGCCTTAGGAGGATTTACAACTCAACATTTTAACTCAAGAGCAAAGTTTAACAAGACTCGCTTTTACGAAAACAAAACAAGGTTATATCAATTCATTCCAACATGATGTACAAATCAAAGGGACATATCATCTCTATTGAACCATGACTAGGGAGCAAGAGAGTAATAACATGGGACATGCCCTACTACTATTCTAAGGATTAAAATTCACTAGAATATCACATAACCAAGCGGTAATCAAAATTTCATCTTTCACATGATAACCAATCAAGCCAAAGTTTCAACAGTTACAACAACAATACTTTACAATACATTTACCAGGCACTGACCCTTCTTCTAAAATGTCCAAAGGCCCTTTCCAAATTTTATAACGTAATACACATTTGTACAAAGGAACAATATAACCAAGATTGATGCAATTATCTACAAGTCTTTCCATCATCTAACCACGTAAGCCATCTGCAACAATTAATAACCTGAGTCAGTTCGTGAGAACTGAGCAAGATAAGACTATACATAGCAACAATAAGCTACTAGCTAACAAAATCATGAAAGGAAACATTCTAATTCAGGAAATGGATCAAAGTTCTAACCTCTAACAACCTTTTTGAAACAAGATGTAATTTTCAACATATCAACTAAGAAGAAAACCATAAGTTTTAGTTATGAAAATACCTCTAAATCTACAAAAGTTTGACAACCAAATACGCAAGACTATGAAATTTAAATGATTAGACACAAGAGTTGAGAGTATTAGGATTTCAATCATATAATCCCGTAGATTACGTGATTGAAATCTAAAGTGTAACCCATCAATCCACATTCTCAAGGTGAAGTCAAAAGATAAAAACCAGACCCGATCTTAGCTGCCAAAAGAGTATAGTTTTGGAATCGTTCCGTAGGGCCATAGGTCTAATAGGCTATAAATGAACAACGAGGGTAAAAACAAAGTTCCATCATGTAATCAAAAAGGTTTAAAGGATGAAAATATTATATTCAAACCCACAACCATTATATCTTAGGTAATAAGTGACTTCATGGCTAATAAGGATGAGTGGAAAGGACGGTAAGAATGTCCGGAATAGGTATTGCCTAACAGCTTACCTACTGAACATAACCAGGGCTGGAATAGCGACAAGCCTCCTTAATACCCAAGTTGAATAGGAAATCTAGCATTCTAAACACATCCTTGCAATTTTCATAATACCTTATATTTATAACCCTCCCGTTCTAGAGGAACATAGCCATGAATCTAGACTTGGTTGATATTTTCCGACGTCAACTCACTTCCTAATATCATAAACGATGTAAACAAAGGAAAAGGTCTCTCAACTCTCCTTAATTTACATCTCAACACTAAGTTTATAGCAACCTATGTGCAGAGAGATTAAACACACAATATACCATTGAAGATAGATATCCTCCAATAACTAACTTCTATAACGATGTAATTACAATTATTACACTCGACACATAAACAAACTATTCCATAACTTCTTTTCCCTTTTTGACAACAAAATATATTCACGACCTTCCATCACAATCATTCTAAATTTGCAATGAAAGGTCACTCATCAAGAAGGAAGTACAAACAAGTTTGACTAATTTAAGGAACTTCATGTTACCTTAAGCGAGTTGATGAAAACCTTAACTTTCACGAACCGTGAAAGATATTACCTTACTCCATCAAGGCATTATGTCGATACATGATTAAATCGATCACACAAGGAATCATCAACATACCATATCTTAACACCATAAAGGTCATTAATTTTATCAAATTTTACTCATCGAAAGAGTAGAATCAAAATGGGGTTCTATCAATAATTTATGCCCTTCTATCAACCCAGGACATATTTTCGGCCCAAAACTTCCTTCTTAACAAGCATATATATTGAACTTATAATTTCCAAAAGCCCTAATACTTTGCACAATACACGAAGTGCATAATCATGCTTATCATAAAAATAATAATAATAATTTAACTGTATGTTTTCCTCTAGGGCAACAACTTAACAGGAAACCAATACTAGTCAACGCTGCAACGTTCTAGGGCGATTACATACCCAGGTTCACAAAAGAAACAACGACATTTTTGCAGAAGGAAGTAACTTTAAAATAATATATATATAAATATATATTTATATTTCATATGATCAATCAAAGCATACACTGAGAACCTTTGTTTGTTTTATATATATAAAAATGGGTTGATCACGTCAACAAGAACAACCAACAGAGGCAAATCCAGAAGTAAAAAACTGTTAACCATGTACTGAATGCAAATCCACAAAATCACGATTTAAACCAATTTCTAGAAAGAAAAAGTTTCATTTCAAGAGGTTATTAGATACTAGCATATTATGTATATGGTTAGTCTATCTTGCCTGTTTTAACGCATCCACCAGTCGTGAACATCCAGCAGGGACTGCTACAGCCACACGTCTTCCGCTTTATCCTCTGCTTCACTGGTCTTTTCTTGCAATATACCACACCAGGATTCCCTTTTGAAGGCACGACTAGAAGGATGCAATAGGTGGCTGTCCAAACACTAGATTGCTTCAATGCAGCTGCTTTGGGGAGAGTCGAACTGCTTACCACTCAGTCCGAGAGCACTTGCACTAGAAGGCTAAACACCAACCATGGTTTGAAGCTTGGACACCAGACATAATGATAACATCACGCTCCTGGATCTATGTTTTTCCACATCAGCTAGTTATCAGGAAATCAAAACTATTGAACCGCTTGTCTTCCTACCCTCGAGGTCGGTATGAGCCTTTGCAGCTTCTACCAGTGGGTATGTCTTTGTCACACGGACTTTTAGAACACCAGATGCAACATTTGCAAATAATTCTCCTGCAGTTTCCAGGAGCTCTTCTCGAGTTGCAGTGTATTGCATCATGGAAGGCCGTGTCAAAAACAATGATTTTGGGGCAAGGGCTGACAGAGGAACACGATCAATTACACCTGATGACTGACCAAAGCTCACCATGTAACCTCTAGAAGCCAAGCACTCCAAAGATCCCTAGAATGTGTCCTTGCCCACAGAATCAAAAACGACTTGCACACCTTGTCCTTTTGTAATTTCTTTAACACAATCTACAAAATCTTCCTGGGTATAGATAATGGGATGATGGCATCCATCTTCAATTTCTTGTGCGGCCTTCTCCTTGGTCGATACAGTACCAATGACAGTGGCACCAAGGGCATTACCCCATTGACATAACAAAAATCCTACTCCTCCAGGCATAGCGTGCATAAGAATTGTATGCCCGGCTCCACCTAAAAGCAACGCCGAAGAAGAAACTGAGTAGTCATACCCTTCAGCATAATTGCAGCACCCACAATAGGATAAATGGTAGATGGCACTGGTACAACAAAACTTGCAGGAAGAATCTGCTCCTCAGTGTATGAACCCATAGGATTCCCCGCATATCCAACTAAATCACCAACCCTTTTCCTTCATCGATCTGGGGACAACGATCAAACTTTCAAAGTGCAAACATTTCAGCTGTAGCTTGTAAGGTGTGATAATTCCAACAGAAACCTTTATGCCTGCCAACTCAGTGACTCATTGAAGGAGCCCATAAAAATGCAAAGCAAATCGTGCTTCATGAATATTCTGATCTGAAACAGATCCGCCTCCATGGGATACTCTTCCATGAGTTACGTCGAACAACAAGAAGGTCTCAATAGAGAGTCTCTGCAATTAAATTTCATCAAGTCTCACTGGAACACTCTCACCGCCATAAGGTCGATTTTGACAAAGAATATCTTGACGAGAGAATCCCGAATTCGAGGATGCGTTCAATATCAATGAGACAACAACGATTTGGAGAACCCGCTTTTGCTGGAAGTGCTCAAAAGGGCTTCTACTATACTACACATGCACATTACACAAGCTTGCAGGCTTCATCTAAAACCACCATATCTAACTCATGGCTATGCGCTGAAAACTTCCGGTCAAAAAAAGAACAAGAGTGAACACAAATCTCAAATTTCTCTCTAGGAAAACTTGCCTTAAGATTTGATCGAGGTTCTTCCATGTTAGATCCGCCACTGGATGAAGCGACTTTCCAAAATGAAAAGGCAAGACAGGTCGACTAAAACTTTATCTCGTTCTTCCATTACAGCTGCAAGATTTTGCAACAGTAGATCACGACTGCGGTCGCGTGCAACCAGAAACAGCAGGAACAACGCCCACGGCAAACCAGGCTCACGCAGCAACCTAGGCAGAGAAAAAAAAATGTGCCAGGAGGAAGCAAAAATGCCCACGCAACCAGGAAAGACACCCCCCAACCACCACACGCGGTCCAAGGAAGAAAACGCGTCCACACTCTACCTACTCACATTCAAAGAGAATCAAGAACAGATCATGTCGAAGAAAAATGTGACTCCGCTCAGACCTCACGCAAGGACAGACAAGACACTGGTCAAATCTGCAGGCCGGGTGGTTGGGAGGAGGCCACGGTGGCAGTGGAGGCCGATGCCCACGGGGCATTACATTCTCCTCCCCTTAAGAAAGCATCGTCCTCGATGCGACATTACACATAGGAAAGGAAAATATTTGCAACCAAGGACAGGTAGAGGAGACATTACACCCTAGGGTTTAAAATTTACCTGATTAAAGCACGGCCACAAGGTAGCCTTAGGAACGTTTGTTAGAAATTTTAACTTTAAATGTTCTGTGAAGATTGGCAGTTCTTTCTTGTTTGTTATTTTCATTAGTCTCTTTCCGTTAACATTATTCTTAGTTTAATTCCTTTTAAAATTTCATCATTGAAGAGTTTTGGTTTATTCTTTATTGTGGGTGCCCAACATGGACTGCTAACGCAAACCCTATCAGGCTCACAAGACACTACAGATTCACAAGTACACAAGTATATACTTCAAGATTGTATTACACCACAAAAGGTTACACAATTACGGAATAGAATAGGCACACTCCCCATAACATAGGTACTCATCACACATCAATGACTGACATACCAAATACTCAAACAAAAGAGTACTACAATCCACCAGACATTTCCTCAATTTGCATCAATGAAAGACTCACATAACAACAAACCATGCTACAGGTACATAGTGTCCACAAGGGAATCAATGACATGTCCACAACATCACAACACATAACCATCTGACATGAGTAACACATACATCAAAAGACCACTACCAAACATCACAATAACTCAACATATATCCTGAAACATCAACCATACAGACAAATATCATAAGCCTCCCTCAAGTCTCTTATGCCTCCCTCAAGTCTCTTATGCCTCCCTCAAACTCTTATGCCTCCCTCAAGTCTCTTATGCCTCCCTCAAACTCTTATGCCTCCCTCAAGCTCTTATGCCTCCCTCAAGCTCTTATGCCTCCCTCAAACTCTTATGCCTCCCTCAAGGAGGTCGGTTGTCTCTCTGTGCCCAAGGCACATCGAGTTCGAACACTCCTAACCCAAGTGACATAATAACGCGTGGTTCAACAACCCGCTAGTTATATGTACCCCTTGGGGCGTACCCCCATACAACGAAGTGGGTCCATAGGTCCAACCAATCCATGGTGCATCCCATGACCCTATTCCACACATCACGACATTAGAACCAACACAACAATCCAATCAAAGTGCCAAGTGGCAAAGTACAAGCCTTGGGCAAGGTGGTAAAAATTCCAAATTTAAAAGAAGACCCCAAATCAAGCTAAAATAAATGGCCAAATAGCCAAAGTTAGTATCGAAATCCCCATGTTAGTGCCACAAACCAAGGAAATGCCCAAAATTGTAAAGCATTGCAATCAAGAAAAGATGCTGGTCCTTGTAAAATAAAGTAAAAAGCTCAATTTACGAATAAAATCAACTTATAATAATGTCACATTACGATAACTGTGTGGCCTTATCTGGCCACCAAAGGGGTACTCAATGAGTTGCTGGCACTCAGAACATCGAGCCTCAGCTCGTAAAATATATATCAATCCCGCCACCCTTCGACAAGGCTAAACATAGTCATAGATACACTAAGGTTGCATACATACAACCACATAGGGAGAGAGGAAAGAGTCACATGTAATCTACTAAACCGAGTTTTGACTCGAGTTATTGACCCATGGTACACCATTCCTCACTCTCAACATACACTTCTACCGATCTCCCTCAGGGTCGGTTAGTGTAAGGCTCACAACATAACATGTAACTACATTACTAACACCATGGTGGTACACACATAGCTACCATAACGTCTCACGTATGGTAGGTATACGGGGTAGATCACAATCATACATTCACAGGGTGCAATACATCACTTTACCACATTCTGCACCCAAAGTGCAATCACCATACGATAGGGTTCATACACTCACCGTATGACCCAAAATCACAACATGAAGCATTACCTATTTGCACAGACATACATACGATGAACATAGTACATCACAACATAACATACATTGCAACATAACAAGGTGGTACACACATTTCTTTAGAACATGGTAAAAACATCATGATACAACTCGTTTCTTTTAACATCAACTAGTCATACAACACATTGATACACCCACATATCACAATATGCCACAATGCTCCAACACTACGTCATCCACATTAGAATTCTTTTCACACATCACAACAATAATTCACACGTGAATTCTTCCTAGAATCCACAAGAAGGAGAGAGAATACTCTCATCCCCAACACATCAACATGATGACAAATACGCACTGAGTGACATACACATCACGTGCGTTCACAATATCACAATTACGACAATAATCACATCACGCTTAAAACACATTACTCTTCCAATATAAATCATCATCATGCAACATCATCATCATCATGCAGTATCATCATGTAACACCACCACCACCATGTAACATCATCATATAACACCAATCCGGCCCATAGGTTCGAGAGCATGAACCTACGCTCTGATACCAAAGTGTAACACACCAAAAATACCAACACAAGGACAACATAGTGAAATACAGGATAACTTTTTTTTGACTTTCTTTGACACAACACGACACAACATGTCGTCACAAGGTTACAACCAACACCAAGAACCACTTGTTACGGGGGAGACCACAAGGTCAGCACGAGAACGTTCACACCTATCAAGGACAATGTACTTTTCTCTTCTTGACAGAACAACATTGGAGTCCAACCACAAAACACACTTATAGTTAGGGCATCCCATGAGGAATTTCTTGTTAAATTTTCTTGTTTGCTAAAGTGTCTCTTAATTCTTAACTTACGTTCTTATACAATTTCATGTAACATTCACACAATTCTTTTCACAAGGGAGAACTTCTTTCTTTTCAACGGTTGGCTAAATAGCTTAAGGCCAAACTTTCTAAACTGGGATCATCAATTTGATGTCCAAATTTTTTATTCATTTGATTTTAGAACATTTTCCATTTCTTACAAGGTTAATTAATCTTACTCAAGTCACTAACTCTGTTTTTCATACCTCTATTGCACAGGTGAAAACATAAGTTCCGATTGAGGGAAAGTACCGCTTAGGGTTTCCTAACAATAACCTTCCTGTTTAAGGATCAAAACTTTGACCTTGCTTAAGAAATATCACCATGAATCAAGGCAAGGATTAACAGAACAGGACAACAGAATTTAGCTTCAGGGTCACATTGTTTACTATCAAACTTTCATTGAAGTTAAGAGTTTATCGAGATTGGTTAAATGTTCCATCTAGACTTTACTTAATTAAGTTTGACAAAGGGGAACATTTCAAACGATAAAGAGATATTTAAGGTTTTATTAATCACTTTCACTCCTACTTATTAAACCCTATCATCTTCTAAAATTTAACCATTGATTTCACCATGAGACCATTTAGGTTTCACCAAAAAAATAGTGTTTATTAGTTTAGCTCGGGGAAAAATAGTAATCATATTTTGTTGCAAAAGATAGATTCCTCTTGATTGTTCCAGTCTCAAAGGTTTCAAGTGATCACATCTACATTAATATGCTTCATAAACATAAATTTTCATTTAACTTTTATAACGACTATCCAGTTCACTTTATAGTGTTTACAAACTCATCACTACTATGCCTTAGGAGGATTTACAACTCAACATTTTAACTCAAGAGCAAAGTTTAACAGTACTCGTTTGCGAAAACAAAACAAGGTTATATCAATTCATTCCAACATGATGTACAAATCAAAGGGACATATCATCTCTATCGAACCAAGACTAGGGAGCAAGAGAGTAATAACATGGGACATGCCCCGCTACTATTCTAAGGATTAAAATTCACTAGAATATCACATAACCAAGCGGTAATCAAAATTTCATCTTTCACATGATAACCAAACAAGCCAAAGTTTCAACAGTTACAACAACAATACTTTACAATACATTTACCAGGCACTGACCCTTCTTCTAAAATGTCCAAAGGCCCTTTCCAAATTTTATAACATAATACACATTCGTACAAAGGAACAATATAACCAAGATTGATGCAATTATCTACAAGTCTTTCCATCATCTAACCACGTAAGCCATCTGCAACAATTAATAACCTGAGTCAGTTCGAGAACTGAGCAAGATAAGACTATACATAGCAACAATAAGCTACTAGCTAACAAAATCATGAAAGGAAACATTCTAATTCAGGAAATGGATCAAAGTTCTAACCTCTAACAACCTTTTTGAAACAAGATGTAATTTTCAACATATCAACTAAGAAGAAAACCATAAGTTTTAGTTATGAAAATACCTCTAAATCTACAAAAGTTTGACAACCAAATACGCAAGACTATGAAATTTAAATGATTAGACACAAGAGTTGAGAGTATTAGGATTTCAATCATATAATCCCGTAGATTACGTGATTGAAATCTAAAGTGTAACCCATCAATCCACATTCTCAAGGTGAAGTCAAAAGATAAAAACCAGACCCGATCTTAGCTGCCAAAAGAGTATAGTTTTGGAATCGTTCCGTAGGGCCATAGGTCTAATAGGCTATAAACGAACAACGAGGGGAAAAAAAAAGTTCCATCATGTAATCAAAAAGGTTTAAAGGATGAAAATCTTATATTCAAACCCACAACCATTATATCTTAGGTAATAAGTGACTTCATGGCTAATAAGGATGAGTGGAAAGGACGGTAAGAATGTCCGGAATAGGTATTGCCTAACAACTTACCTACTGAACATAACCAGGGCTGGAATAGCGACAAGCCTCCTTAATACCCAAGTTGAATAGGCAATCTAGCATTCTAAACACATCCTTGCAATTTTCATAATACCTTATATTTATAACCCTCCCGTTCTAGAGGAACATAGCCATGAATCTAGACTTGGTTGATATTTTCCGACGTCAACTCACTTCCTAATATCATAAACGATGTAAACAAAGGAAAAGGTCTCTCAACTCTCCTTAATTTACATCTCAACACTAAGTTTATAGCAACCTATGCAGAGATTAAACACACAATATACCATTGAAGATAGATATCCTCCAATAACTAACTTCTATAACGATGTAATTACAATTATTACACTCGACACATAAACAAACTATTCCATAACTTCTTTTCCCTTTTTGACAACAAAATATATTCACGACCTTCCATCACAATCATTCTAAATTTGCAATGAAAGGTCACTCATCAAGAAGGAAGTACAAACAAGTTTGACTAATTTAAGGAACTTCATGTTACCTTAAGCAGTTGATGAAAACCTTAACTTTCACGAACCATGAAAGATATTACCTTACTCCATCAAGGCATTATGTCGATACATGATTAAATCGATCACACAAGGAATCATCAACATACCATATCTTAACACCATAAAGGTCATTAATTTTATCAAATTTTACTCATCGAAAGAGTAGAATCAAAATGGGGTTCTATCAATAATTTATGCCCTTCTATCAACCCAGGACATATTTTCGGCCCAAAACTTCCTTCTTAACAAGCATATATATTGAACTTATAATTTCCAAAAGCCCTAATAATTTGCACAATACACGAAGTGCATAATCACGCTTATCATAAAAAAATAATAATAATTTAACTGTATGTTTTCCTCTAGGGCAACAACATAACAGGAAACCAATACTAGTCAACGCTACAACGTTCTAGGGGCGATTACATACCCAGTTCACAAAAGAAACAAATGAATTTTTGCGAAGGAAGTAACTTTAAAATAATATATATATAAATATATATTTATATTTCATATGATCAATCAAAGCATACACTCGAGAACCTTTGTTTGTTTTATATATATAAAAATGGGTTGATCACGTCCAACATGAACAACCAATAGAGGCAAATCCAAAAGTAACAAATCATAACCATGTACTAAACACAAATCATAAAATCACAGATTTAAACCAATTTCTAGAAAGAAAAAGTTTCATTTCAAGAGGTTATTAGATACTAGCATATTATGTATATGGTTAGTCTATCTTGCCTGCTTTTAACGCATCCAACGTGAACATCCAATGGGACTGCTCAGCCACACGCCTCCGCTTTATCCTCTGCTTCACCGATATTTTCTTGCAATATACCACACCAGATTCCCTTTTGAAGGCACGACTAGAAGGATGTAATAGGTGGCTGTCCAAACACTAGATTGCTTCAATGCACTGCTTTGGGGGAGAGTCGAACCGCTTACCACTCGGTCGAGAGCACTTGCGCTAGAAGGCTAAACACCAACCATGGTTTGAAGCTCTGGACACTGACATAATAATGATAACATCACGCTCCTGGATCTATGTTTTTCCACATCAGCTAGTTATCAGGAAATCAAAACTATTGAACCGCTTGTCTTCCTACCCTCGAGGTCGGTATGAGCCTTTGCAGCTTCTGCCAGTGGGTATGTCTTTGCCACACGGACTTTTATAACACCAGATGCAACATTTGCAAATAATTCTCCTGCAGTTTCCAGGAGCTCTTCTCGAGTTGCAGTGTATTGCATCATGGAAGGCCGTGTCAAAAACAACGATTTTGGGGCAAGGGCTGACAGAGGAACACGATCAATTGCACCTGATGACTGACCAAAGCTCACCATGTAACCTCTAGAAGCCAAGCACTCCAAAGATCCCTAGAATGTGTCCTTGCCCACAGAATCAAAAACGACCTGCACACCTTGTCCTTTTGTAATTTCTTTAACACAATCTACAAAATCTTCCTGGGTATAGATAATGGGATGATGGCATCCATCTTCAATTGCTTGTGCGGCCTTCTCCTTGGTCGATACAGTACCAATGACAGTGGCACCAAGGGCATTACCCCATTGACATAACAAAAATCCTACTCCTCCAGCTGCAGCATGCACAAGAATTGTATGCCCGGGCTCCACCTAAAAGCAACGCCAAAGAAGAAACTGAGCAGTCATACCCTTCAGCATAATTGCAGCACCCACAATAGGATAAATGGTAGATGGCACTGGTACAATAAAACTTGCAGGAAGAATCTACTCCTCAGTGTATGAACCCATAGGATTCCCCGCATATCCAACTAAATCACCAACCCTTTTCCTTCATCAGATCTGGGGACAGCATCAAACTTTCAGTGCAAACATTTCAGCTGTAGCTTGTAAGGTGTGATAATTCCAACAGAAACCTTTATGCCTGCCAACTCAGTGACTCGTTGAAGGAGCCCATAAAAATGCAAAGCAAATCGTGCTTCAAGAATATTCTGATCTGAAACAGATCCGCCTCCATGGGATACTCTTCCATGAGTTACGTCGAACAGCAAGAAGGTCTCAATAGAGAGTCTCTGCAATTAAATTTCATCAGGTCTGCTGGAACACTCTCACTGCCACAAGGTCGATTTTGACAGCAATATCTTGACGGAGAATCCCGAATTCGAGGATGCGTTCAATACTTGAAGCAGAACAACAAATTTGGAGAACTCGTTTGCTTTGGAAGCGCTCAAAAGGGCTTCTACTATACCGCAACATGCCTGTTACACAAGCTTGCGGCTTCATCTAAAACCACCATATCTAACTCATGGCTATGCTACTGCTGGAAAACTTCCGGTTAGCAAAAGAATAGTAGTGAATGCAAATCTCACCTCTCTAGCAAAACTTTCCTCAAGATTTGATCGAGCTTCTTCCATGTTAGATCCGCCACCTGACAGAAGCAACTTTCCAAAATGAAAAGGCAAGACAGTTGACTAAAACTTTATCTCGTTCTTCCTTTATAGCTGCAAGATTTTACAACAAGAGATCACGATCTGCGGTCACGTGAAACCGAAACAACAGAACAATGCCCACGGAAAACCAGCTCACGCAAAGAACCTAGGAAGAAAAAAATGTGCCAGAGGAGGAAGCAAAAATGCCCACGCAACCAGAAAAGACACCCCCAACCACCACACGCACTCCAAGGAAGAAAACGCGTCCACACTCTACCTACTCGCATTCAAAGAGAATCAAGAACAGATCATGTCGAAGAAAAATGTGACTCCGCTCGAGACCTCACGCAAGGACGCATAAGACGTTGGTCAAATCTGCAGTAGCCGGGTGGTTGGGAGGAGGCCACGGCAAAGGGAGGCCGATGCACACGGGGCATTACAATTATTTTTGTTTATTTCTCGGATGCATTTGGGGGAGAGAGGAGCGTTGTATTCTTCTCACTGGTCGTGCACATCTCGCAAGCTTGTGTAATGTGTGTTACCTCCTTCTCCCTTGGGTGTTGCGAGGCATGTTCTTGTCTGGGATCCACAAGACTGTCCCGTGGATGGGATCACCAGCAGAGGCAAAGTTACAAAGATATAGTAGAAGATTTTTCTTTGGGCGGGTCCAAAGCAGGTTGTCCAACTATATTGTTGTCTGCTTAGTATTGAATGCATCCTCAAATTCGGGATCCCCTTTCAAGATATGTCCTTCAAAATCGATTAAGTGACAAAGTGTGAGTGTTACCAGAGACCCGATGAAATTTATTACGAGATCCTCTACCGAGACCTTATTGTTTTACGATGTAGCTCATGGGAGAGGGTCTTTGGAGGCGGATCTGCTTCAGATCGAATATTCATGAAGCACGCTTGCTTTGCCATAGTAATGGCGCATGCTTTTTGTGTTGGTGACAGATCACACCCACAGGCACAGGAGATCTATGCAATGTTGGAGAAAATGTCTTGGGAGAGGAAGGTAGCAGGATATTTTTTCAAACCCAGAGCAAACGAACTTTGAAGTGCATCCTGGGAGTTTGAATAAATTTGTTGGTAACCATAATGTAAGTTATCTCCATGTCGTGAGTCAGTTATGTGAGCTTGTTTTTATGCAAAAAGGAAACTCGAAGATAGTTTTAGGGTTTTGAGTAATCTTTCAAAGTTGCACCAGATTTTTGAAATCACAAAAGGAACTAAACTTTCGAAGTTCAGTGGAAAGGATGTTGAATACTTTTCTCAGTGGTTGAGCAAGCAGTATGAGTTGTTTTTTTTTTTATGTGCAGAGTTTATGTTTTGAGGTTTTCAACAAATTGGTTAATCAAACAAGAATGGAACTGTTTGAGTAAGGCCACTCTTCCATCATTATGCATAATCAAACTTGAAGGAGGTCCTCGATGTGCTCAAATCCTTTTCAAAACACAAAGAAAAAAAGATGAACCAAGAAGTGCAGAGGTCCAGATCGCTTATTCAAGAAACTAGGTAAAATTTGAGTCTATAACAGCATAAGGAAGATGTTAAAGCTCGGGATCTTGCGAGAATGGCAACATTATCTTCTTGAAGTTTGAATCACAATGGGGTAGACACTAAAGACAGTATATCTCAATAATGGGAAGCAAATGTTGTTCATGCTTCTAAATTCAAACTTGGGTCATTAGTAGAGAAGTCGATGAGTCTCTATTGAGCTCTAATCCTCAAAAATTCTCCTAGCTCGATGAAGAAGTGCAAAATACAGCTTCTTGTATTTTGACATTCCTGCCTCTTGAACTTGCTAGAAAGGTGAACTGACCTTCTTGAGTTTTCAAGATTGAAAGGTTAACTTAGGAAGTCAAGGGGTGGCTCGAGGTTCTTTTGAAGAGTGAGTTAGTGTTGTGTGGAATCATGAATAAATAGATAAGAAAGGTGTTTGAGAATTGGACTGAGAATTATTTGAAAATACAAGAGTTGAGAGTGAATGTTTGCACCGAGAGTTTGATGTTGTCCTCAAACCTGATGGAGGAAAAGGTTATTTATCATTACGGTAAATGCCTTTCAGAGCCAGGAGCGTGTGGTAATCATTATGTCTTGTGTCCGAGCTTCAAATCATGGGGTTGGCTTTGTAGCTGTTTTTTCACCGCGTGAATGTGGCGATAGCTCGAGCTCGCAGAGCACTTTGGGCTAAGGACAAGCAGCGGCATTGAAACAATCATATGCATATGGAGATGGCGTTTTAAACCAGGCATGTTAAATCTACTCCTTGTAATAGTTTTCTACCTTCTTTCAGTATCTTGAAATGAATTTTCTTTCCTACTGAATAGCGCCTAGACAAATGTTTTCATGGTTGTTTATATCGCTGCCTGATTGTGTTGGTTGTTCCTTTAAATCTCGATCCAATTTTGTTGGTTTTTCTTGGAATGTCTTTTCCTCCCTTATAGCTTACTCTATTTCATAGTTGTCTAAATGGGTTTCGCAAATTTTGAGTGATGCAATCTAGTTCGTAGGGAAGGAAACATTATTGAGTTTTGTTTGCTTATATGACTCTCTTTTAAAAGAATTATGTGATGGTAGTTATAATTGAAGGTTACTAAATGGAAGGTTAAGCCTTCATATCTCTGTTTGGTTGAATAAATACGTATTTCCTGTTTAGGGCCCTCCTATTTTGCTAAAAGGTACATTAATAGTGACGTTGTGTTCTAAAACTTGTTTAAGCCTGTGGGCATTCCTTACCTTTTGTTTGATTAGAAAACGACATTTGGGTTTTGCTTTAGAACTGTACTTGGTTGGTCGACTTGTTGTACCTAGTCTAGAGGAGGGATAACCTGGCATCTATTTTGGCCTCTACGTGTTGAGAGAATTACTATACCTACTTCTTGATGTAAACTCTTGTTTGATTAAAGCAAGGGGAAACATTGTAAGTTTAATTGAATGAAATATCTACCATTTTTATTAAGGGTCGCAAGCAAGTCATTACTAGGTGGACTCAAAACAAAAGTTGTAGGTGAACCCATGGTATTGGACTCGCGAACTTGTTTCCTGTTAGATGACAACTGATCTCAGTGATATTATCATAGGTGGCTGTTATATTTATCTATTTGATATTTGCTAGAATTTTCCTCGATAAGCCCACATGGATCGGGTAAAATTTCCATCTTCTATACCTTTGGCAAGGAGTTTATAGAACTTCTAGGCCTCGATCGCACCGCGTAACCTTCCGATGGATATGTGCATTGGTTCTTGTTTTGTGCTTGTACTGTGGTAAGGTCTTTTGAGTCCGGGGCATCGTTGGTGTTTTACCCTCTGTGTATCGAATCCCTTCTTTTTCGAACTCGAATACCTTATACTTCAAACTTGGTTACTAAAAGGTCCCATTTTGTGGCCTTGTTAAGGAAATCAAATTTTATTTTAATGTTTATTGACATTGTCTCGAATTATATAAAAATTACTAACGACTTTTGGGTTTAGTCTTCCTTATATTATGTAGAGAAGTTGATTTACTAGGATAGGGTTTGTTGGTAGATTAATGGCCCTTTCGTGTCTCTTTTGTACGCTTTTGGAAAAGTGGATTTGTTTTGGTTAACTAGTGCTACGTTTAAGAAATCCGATAAGGAGGTAGTGGTAAACTCCTTGGTTAAAACCGAAACTATTGTTGTGTTCTTTTAAGGGTGTCAAACCCATATTACTATGAAGCCCCCCAGGAGAATTGGATAACGCGCTTTTGCTTCGCGCCTACGATCATAATTAGTACGTTTTGTCTTATCTTGGACCCCTTTAGTTGGATGGAGTAAGTTTTGGATTCCAATCACGTAATCCATAAGATTACATGAAGGAGATATCAACACTCTTGACTTTCTTGTTCCTAACCCATAAGGTCTTGCCTTGTTTTATGTGATTTTGTTCTAACTAGTATTTTGACTTTCTCCTTGTTGGATGGTTTAGATTTATTTCTCATGTGAATAATTTTAGAGTTGTGGGTTGTGTTTTAATCCATTTTTGAATTAGAACATTCCTTTCTTGATATTGTTAAATGTTAGCTTCTTTGTTGCAAATGTGTAGCCTTAACATGCTTAGTTCTTGCGAATTGACTTTAGTTAATATTTGTGCGTATGGATTATGCGAGTAGACTAGAGGAAAAGAGTGTTAAATCATCTGTACAATTTTTGAAGTACCTTGTAAAAATGTTGAATGTATTGTAGAGTATTGTTGTTGTAATCATTGAAAATTTGGTTTGTTTGGATAACATGTGAAAGATGAAATTTGATTACCGCTTGGTTATGGGATATTCTAGTGTATTTTTTAAATCCTTAGAATAGTAGTGTGGCATGTTCCATGTTATTGTTAGCACAAGAGCAATGTAAAATAATGTTTGAATGATCTATTGAATGTACGAGGGGGTGAATAAATACATAGTGAAAACGGTTAGGAGGTGTAACCGCCTGTACCCAAACTAACCAATAAACAATGTATTAAATATGCCAACATTCCCCCCCTTAATATATTGTTTTTACAAATCTACCCCAGATTCATCATCTTGTTACGTCATGACATGTCCTATTTGCTTCTTGCAACAAGGACTTTGCTGGATTTTCTTGAATCTCTATGACAGATGTGCTCTCGTTTGTAGAAAAATAGATGAAGAAGTGAGCTCAAAATCTCGTGTGGTGCGCCACGATGGGCTAACAACTTTTCCCGTGGCCATTATACCATCGGCAAAGAGATTGTGGACATCTTCCTGGATCGTATCAGGAAGCTTACAGATAACTGCACGGGCCTCCAAGGGTTCCTTATCTTCAATGCAGGAAGTTTAAAAACGGTTTCAAAACTGAACGTTTTGTTGCTGGGTCTGTAGATTTCCACGCAGGAGGGAGCACCAGCAAAGAACTCCAAACGAATCCTCGATAATGTCGCACGCAGGGCATTCAACGGATTTACAGGAAGGGGCCTGGGACGAGCTCCATGTGACCGTCACACGTGCAGGGAGAGCAGCAACACCAGATATAAAACATATCTTCACGCAGAGAAAAGGAAAGGCTGAAAGGCTGTCTACGCTCTTGCACCAAACAGAATTTATCCTCCACGCTACTCTGGTGTGCTACTCCCACTTCCACGCTCTGATACCAATGTTAGCACAAGAGCAATGTAAAATAATGTTTGAATGATCTATTGAATGTACGAGGGGGTGAATAAATACATAGTGAAAACGGTTAGGAGGTGTAACCGCCTGTACCCAAACTAACCAATAAACAATGTATTAAATATGCCAACAGCTATTACTCTCTTGCTCCTAGTCATGGTTCAATAGAGATAGTATGTCCCTTTGATTTGTGCATCATGTTGGAATGAATTGATATAACCTTGTTTTGTTTCCGTAAACGAGTCTTTGTTAAACTTTGCTCTTGAGTTAAAATGTCAAGTTGTAAATCCTCCTAAGGCTTAGTAGCAATGAGAGTTGTAAAGCACTATAAAGTGAGTGGATAATCCCGATAAAAGTTAAACTAAAAATTTATATATATGAATATATTATGTAGGTGTGATCTACTTGATAACCTTGAGACCTAGAACAATCAAGAGGAAACTATCTTTTGTAATGAAATATGAACCCTAACTTTTTTTTTTTTTTTAATTTGAGCCAAGCTAATAAACATTATCCTTTTATGGTGAAATCTTAAATGATCTCATGGTGAAATCAATGGTTAGATTTTAGAAGATGATAGGATTTAATAAGTAAGAGGGAAATCGATTAATAAAACCTTAAATATCTCTATATCGTTGGAAATGTTCTCCTTTGTCAAACTTAATTAAGTAAAGTCTAGATGGAACATTTAACCAATCTTGATGAACTTTTAACTTCAATGAAAGATTGATAGTAAACATTGTGACCCTGAAGCTAAATTCTGTTGTCCTGTTCTGTTGACCCTTGCCTTGATTCATGGTGATATTTCTTAAGCAAGGTCAAAGTTTGATCCTTAAACAAGAAGGTTATTGTTATGAACCCTAAGCGGTACTTTCCACTCAATCGGAGCTTATGCCTTCACCTGTGCAATAGCGTTGTGGAACATGTGTTAGTGGCTTGAGTAAGATTAATTAACCTTGTAAGAAATGGAAAATGTTCTAAAATCAAATGAATAAGAAAGATTTGGACATAAAATTTATGATCCTAGTTTAGAAAGCTTGGCCTTAAGCCATTTAGTCAACCGTTGAAAATAAATAAGTTCTCCTTGTGAAAAGAATTGTGTGAATCATCACATGAAATTTTATAAGAACGTAAGTTAAGAATTAAGAGACACTTTAGTAAACAAGAAAATTTAACAAGAAATTCCTCAAGGGATGCCCTAGCTGTGAGTGTGTCATGTGGATTGGACTTCCATGTTGTCTAGTCAAAAGAAGAGTACATTGTCCTTGATAGGTGTGAACGTTTCCGTGCTGACCTTGTGGTCTCCCCCGTAATAAGTGGTTCCTAGTGTTGGTTGTAACCTTGTGATGACATGTTGTGTCAAAGCAAGTCAAAAAAAAAAAAAAAGTTATCCTGTATTTCACTGTGTTGTCCTTGTGTTGGTATTTTTGGTGTGTTACAGGATGTAAAATATATTCTATGATCTATGATAGATGTTTGAGTGAAGAACATAAGTTACATTTTGCTAAACAGTTCACATGTCTTTATGTAAGGTTCCACATTCTGCATACATGTGTATCAAAACATTTGCAACTATATCTAACAAAATTACTCTATATTTTGGCATAGGTTGGGAGTACTTTGGAAAATTTAAACTAATTGGGTTGGAGCCTTGTTCGTTGCATATGGAGAAACAAGGTGAGGAGTATGCTGGAAAATGTAAATAGGAAACCACTCTCTATGCCTGAGTGGTGCAAGCGGTTGCAAAAGCTAATGAATATGTATAATGGGAGTAGAATCGGATGGATAAGAACACAAAGATGGAAGCCTCGTTTATAAGAAGCATGGAGATGCTCTTCCGCTACAACATCTTGGGTATCATTGGCAAGTTTCTTAATCTCATCTACCCACCAAACATAAAATTCCCTAGAGATATGTCATCTCATGGAATGAAGTGATTGAAGGATACTGACAAAATGGGATTGTTGTCTACGCTTTGGGAACATTTAAATGCCAAAATATGAATGTTTGTAAATAAATGCCAAGTGTTCAACCAAATGATACAACATGTTATCTTTTAAATGAATATCATAGTTGTATCTTATAGAAGACATGATTATCGTCAAGAGACATTTTGATTGTTTCATCAAATAAAACAACTGTATATTCACCACGATCAACTCACCTATACCAACATACGTGTGGCCCATAACAAAATACGAGCTTTATAGCAACGTACGGACATCCATCAAGGCATAATAGGCAATATTTTTTTCTGGAAGTTACTATATTGTCCTCTCCCCATCACACAAACTTAAAATAGAAAAATTACAACTCCAATAAACTAAACATTGTTATCCTCTCCAGCCAGTAAATTGTAACTCATTTAGAACTCGCATCGGATTCTTTAATTGACTTCCGAGAAAATGCACGATAAGACTAATACAATGACTTTATTTTAAAATAAACACATAAAATCAAAATTAAAAAATAAATACTAAAACGTATTAAACAAATATAAAACTAAAACTAAACAAAAGAATTATCCCCACGCATTTCACTTTTAAAGGACCTCAAAATTAAACCAAATTCCTAAAAAAAAATATAATTACGTAAGACTTAACATTTAAAAAACAAACTTTAACAAAGACTCCAAAAGATAATTTGACTCTTTATAAGAACAAACTATTTATTTTCCAGGCACACGTATTTAAATACTAAATAAAAAAACTTATTGACACAACACACTAAAAAGTTAAAACAAGACAATTAAAACTTACATAACACGTGAACCAATAAATAAATTAAAAACAAGAGTTACAAGTTGATGGAATGACAGGAAGTGAAGCTAATGTATTTCCAGATTTAAATGTGCACGTTGAGAATTTTTATAGATGCATGTAAAGAACTAATAAGACTGCAACCATTGATAAATTATCAGAATATCAGTAAGGCTCAGACCGTCTGAATTACAACAAGAACTGATTTGGCAACTCCTCAGAATGTGCAGTCATATTTATATAATAAATAATTTCTCATTGTATGTACAAATTCATTTTGTCACTATCTAAAATGAAATGAAAATTTTAAAATATGTATGTATGTGTATATAAAATATACATATGTTAACTATTTTTTCTATTATAGAAATACATATTTGACTCTTTTTAAGAAATGTTTCCAAGTATGTTCCTTAAACAACAAACTCTTGTTGTTAGAAGACAATTTCTATTATGCTTGTGCATATATATGAAAACACAAAATTACAACCTTTAGCAGAGATATCTTGATGCTATCAATTGATAAATTGACAATTTTGAAATAGATATTTGTGGACAAAGGTTCAAGCTATATATTAAAATCACTTCTATGGGCTATAAAAATTATATTTCTTTGGTCTATATTATTTCCATTGATATCATATACGATAAGCTGGAACTGATGCAATAACTATTTTCCTCAAATTTTAAAAATCTTTATAGATTATTTTACATCTATTTAGTGAATAAACAATTGACACATATCTCAGGAGATATCCAAGGCACAACATCAATATATTTTAACAGTAAGAGAAATTATTATTTTCATGATCAAGCGCAACAACCGAAGCTTTAAAAGAAAATCCTAGTCGCGTGACTACTAAAGATAGCGATGACCGATTTATACTAAGAAGCTTGGCGATAAAGCGCTTGGTTTTTCTAACACCATCTGGGAAGGATGTTGTAGAGGTTGTTGGCATTGGGTGTTCCAAGAGCACTGGATCGCCTGATCGTTGATCATTCTTTGTTGTAGCTATTGGAGGGACAATCAAAGTGATAGCTATTTCGTGAGTAGGGGGGTGATTTGCATGTTCAACAAACCCTTCTCAGCCTTTCCTATGTTCATTCATCTAAACATTGGCAACCACATATAGGAGGTGAGCTGGAAATGTTGATTACAGAAATAATATACAATTGTTCTTAAAATCTTTCTATTATTTCTATGGACTATGAAAGCATTAAATCTTTGATTGTAATTTTTGTTTAAAAATTGCACTGGTTTAATCATTTATTTTAAATTTCATTTTTAAGAAGAAAAATTAATTATTAGAAATTATTTGGTTATTTTTGTATGGAAGTATTACATTATAAACATTAAGAAGTACATTCAATACATTAAAGTTGATGTCAAAAAAATTTATAAAAAAATCTTTAAAAAATTAGATTGAGTATCATCTTCAAGATACTTAGATGGATTATTCCTCTATCAAATATGAACAATTCAACCGTATGACACAAACATTAATTGACTATTTATAAAATATGCTCACTATGATTAAATTCAAATTAGGAACATGAGTTTTATTACAAATAGAACTATAGGAGATAGATCAGGACACCTCCATAGAAGGCGAGATAACCTAGCCATCACCTTTCTAATCTTTTTCAATTTCTTCTAAGCCTTCACCCACTTCTTGAAAACTATTATAAGAAGCACGCTAACATTCAATAATACTCAGTGTTATGAATAGTGTTTATACATTAAAAAACACCATTAATAACAAATTCAATCACTTCCCTTTTGCTTGTGTTGTCAATGTGGATGTAAAATGATGATGAGGAATCAGGACGAGTATGGCTCCTTTGTGTGCACATCAGTGCCAAATCTTGTTCCCCCACAAAAATTGAGAATATGGGTAAGACACAAATCTATTGCTGCCTCTATTTTGGCGATGAGGATGCGATTTGATCAAGATTGAAAACAAAGCCCATAATGAAAGCTTGTTCAAAACCAGGCTGCACAATCACACTGAAAACGTCTCCTCCCAGTGTTATCTCTGAGCTCATCTATTTTCCTTTCATCTGCAATTTACAAAAACCAATAAGATCCTTCAATCTGGTAATCTGGTAATTGAGCCCTCCACAAAAATTTCTGCTACAGAAACCCTTCTGGCATCCACAAGAACAGAGCATCTTCTTCCTACCGTAATTTATGTTTTTTGACCGCTTCATTTATCTCCTAAGAAGGCTTTACATGGAGATATGTATCTCTGAGAGCAAGGAGCAAATCATTAAACAATTAATTGACCAATCAAATTGACATGAGTTCACTAGTAAACAAATATAAAACCAAAAACTCCCAGGGCATTGCTTGGATTAATGTGGAACGCAGGAATCGGCCTCAAAGAAGGAAACGTATCGATGAATCTTTTTGTGTAATCGTGGAGGCAACGAATCCAGGGCATCGTGGAAGCAGCGAACCCAGGGCATCGTGGAAGCAACGGATCCAGGGCAGCGAACAGAGTGAGACCAGTAGTAATGGCGTCTTCGTGGGTTTTCAGAACCCCCGTGACGGTGATCAGCTGGACGAAGATCTTGCACCCGACATACATGGCGTCCAGCTTCACCTTGGAGCCCGGCGTGACCGCACCAAACCCTACCTTGCCGCCTTTGAGGTCGGTAATGTTCAGAAACCCTCCATTTCCCACCGCATTCCCCGTCGTCTGGTACAGCGTCGTCGACAACGCCGTGCCGTTGGAAATATCGTGGAGCTTCTACCCGTTAAGTAGTCCAACAGCACAAGCAAGCTCATAGCTTTTTTAACCGCCGCCAAGCTAAGTTTCTTCCCAGTAAGCGCCGCCATGGCTCCATTGTTAACCACCAGAACCGTGATAGTCGTCTTGCTATTAATCTCGCCTCTGCAAGCTTCGTCCGTGTCGTAACCATTATAAGTACCGTATTCGAAATTCATCCAAGATCACCGTAATGTTATGCGCATTTCCGCCGACGCACAAGAACAGGAAGCTCACCAACACGTAATAGTAAATATACAAAAATATCTAAAATTCGGTAATCTATAAAGTTAAGCCACCGGAATTTGACACTTTCTAGCAATGCCTTCTTCAAAGTAAACGCCTCCGGCGAATTAATGTGCAAGGAAAATGACATGTCTGAATAGCCGCTAAGGAGGAGTCACCCAGTTGTTGTCAAATTTCCTTCCACATGGCACCTCCTTGTATAACCCACCATGCTCCACCTATCTTCATAAATTTTACCTACCTCCTTAACTCCCTTCCACCGCCATTCCCATCAGCGTTAAATTTGATGGTCACCTCTACCCATCAAGAATTTTTTTGTGACGGTTTATTAATTAATATCATCTTGCATATGACGTTTACTTTCTAGTCTTGACTTTCATGATTTTTATATAAATACCAAAATCTATATTTTCATAAACCATATAAAATAGAGATATTTGATATAAGAGCCACATCTCATTGACAAAGATGTAGACTACTAGATTGTAGATCGATGGCTTCACCGCTCTAAAAATAAATACCAAAATCTATGTTTTCATAAACCATATAAAATAGAGATATTATTGATATAAGAACCACATCTCATCGACAAAGATGTAGACTACTAGATCGTAGATAGGTGGCTTCACCACTCTAAAACATTTATAGAACCCATGAGAATGATATGTCATACGAAGACATCCTACATGTGTCATAGTGAATATTTTTAAAATTATCCATGAAAGTGGTTTGGCTTACCTTCTAACATGTAGGTTTGGAATAGCTGAAGATATTTTGTAGAGTATATAAGGGTTTTGTGAAGTCACATAGTGTGATTATAAATGAAATGTTGGAAATAGTGTATAGATGTATGAGAATATAATCATTAAATAGTGTATGGATGTGAGAATATATAGCTATGAAAACATTTCAATTGCTATAAAAAAACCTTTCACCAAAAATAAATTAAAGGTGTTTGATAATGTCCATGGGAAATTAGCCCCAAAATAATTAGAGAGCAAGATTAAAGTTTGCGTTAAAAGAAAGCAGGTTCATTAATAGATTGACATATTGTAATCGTATTTTTATCATTAGTTTGGAAAATTGTGAAATTAAAGCTTGAATTCAGCCATTTTTCCATCAAAATTGTAGTGCACCAAAACCATATTTTGAAGCAAAAGACTAAGTCCAAACCATTTTGCTAGGGATAAGGTCTGATATGTTAATCTGGTCTATTTTAGCAGCAAGAATGAAGTCATTCATATTCGGCCCAACTACATCCCCACCCAATATTTACTATTCCACCAAAAATAAAATATGCAATATAACTCGGCCAAATAAAATAAAGAACCCAATACCCATAAGGATGAAAAAAGTATGTGCAGTTACCTATGGAATGAGTCCATATTTGAGATGAGACGTATTCTAAACCAATTCGCTATAAAAGCTCCATCCTTGTTGCAAAACTCAACACTTAAAAAAAAAACATTACAATCTTAGCTATCCATCGATCTCCATTGGTTTCCACCCTACTATTTGTCAAACGCCAACTCCACATTCTCATAAAATATAAATTCTATTATATGCAATACAAAGAGAGGAGGGAGATGACATTTTTACCTTTCTTAGCAATGCAGTTGTCATGGGAGGCTGAAGAGAGAGATTTAGGAAGAATACAGACCAAAAGGAATAACTACAAGTTTTTATTTGAATCAATAGGGCGGCAACTTGAAATCCCCAAAAGTACTACGATTTGACAAGTCAAGGATGGTCATTATTGGTCTTTCCAATTGGTAGTGGTGCGATGTCCGGAGTGGAGGCCCATCACTCTTCATGCCTTCCCAATTTCACGCTTACCATTTCAAAGAATAATTAATTTTTTAAACAGCTTTTAACGTCTTGGCTGCAAACTACAAAATCATATATTTCTTATATAATTTTTGATACGGTTGATTTTATAAAGAAAACGTCAATATGACAGTTTGCAACATGAATTGCCCATCCTTTGGTACGGGATAAATAATATTTTTCCTGTATTTTACGGTTAAAAACATAAAAACGTCTAAACGGGCATCAAATTTAACTTCTGATTCCCATTCTCTCTTTCTTTTCAAATCTTTTATTTCTCTTAAAATATATTTCATTTTCGAATATTTCATTATTATTTTGTTTTATTACCAGAAAGCGAAAGAGGCATTACAAAAGTACCTGAAGGAGAAGACCGATTGCATGCCAACAATTACGGTAAAGAAGACTGCATAAGGAATCTTTACAGCATTAAACCATCGAGCCAAGAGATCTTTCGATTTTTTATAAGCAATTTTTAAAACTCAGATGATAGATAGAACAACTGCCAACATAATAACAGAAACTGTAACATGTAAAACATATGTAAGAAGAATGACAACGTAGTATTAATAGAAAGTTGTCCAACAGTTGGAAAGATTGTTGCAGGTATTTTATTCATACTCCTTCAACAGGAGTGTGAAAGAGCCTGCGCAATCCGTAGATTACGAATATGACAATCCATCCTGCGACCAACATTCTCAAACTCCCTTTCGCTATAGAAGAAAACCCAAGATAAGCTCCGATTGTGCCAAAGATTACGAGCGCCAAGCTTGAAAGCCCTGCTAAAACCCCAACCCTAATAATATAGTGACCGATGAAAGCCACAGAGAGTAAGGGCGCTAGCGCTCCCACAGAAAATGCAAGGGCTGATGTACAAGCTGCCTCAATTGGGTTCGGAAGGGTTATATGAGTAGAATGTTCGAATCCGTGTAGGGTTTTTTAAGCTTTTTCTCTTTCTTCAGGCCGGCTAAGTCCACGTCGTGCTGTGTTTGCACAGAAACGAATTCTCCAATGGCCATACTGCAGGCGCCTGCGACGACGGCCGCCAGCGCCGACAGGACCATGGATTTTGTTTCTGATTTCTCTGCGCCCACGCCCATCATAAGCGAGGCGGCGGTCACCACTCCTTGATTTGCCCCGAGCATAGCAGCACGAAGCCACTGCCCTCTGTGTTGATAATCTATATTTCTCTCGCCTTCCACAACTTTTGGAGAGGACGACACGGTAATAGCGACGCTGGTGTTTTGGGGCTTTGAATGTGGCGATGCCTCGAGAATTCCTCCTCCTCTTCCAAATTCCTTCATCATTCTCTTCAATTCCATTGTCTCCACCTGAAAAAGAGAAGGACTAGAAGCTATCTTCTCCATTTTAAGACGATCTTTTAACTCTTTCTTTTTCTCTCTTTTTCCAAACGATAAGGGAAATCAACTCTCTCCCCCTCTCTCTTTTTCCCTCCGATAAGGGAATTCATGACAACTTATGAACTACTGGATTTCTTATATAGACTGAAACCATTTCAGCCACGAATAAAGGACATGAATCGAACCCATTTTGACAACCACTACACAATAAAAGAAATGCAAAGTTCTCTTTCGATTCCATCAATCCCGGCAGCGTGCGAGAATATTTTAGTTTTTATATTACAGAAAAAGAGTTTCTAAGGGACGGTTGTATTCGACCCAATTTATCAATACCGCCATGAAGACAAAATAGCTGCCTTAAGAACGCCATTGAAAGGTATGCTTCGAAGTAAAAATCTGAAGCTTTCGCCTTTTAAAATCAAGGTATCTTTTCTTATCACGCAATACATTGACAAAATGAACTCTGCGTTGGCGCCGACATAGATATTGCTCAATGTCACAGGTAATTTCTCAATTCCAAACTAATTTCTGATACATTAAATAAATATATTTCTTTGTCTCTATAGAAACCAACTTTCGATAATTTCTCTCATCTACGATTTAAAAACTATAATTTCTGGATCTGTGACAACATGTTAATACCAACATTATTTATTATTATTATTATTATTATGATGATGATGATGGTGGTGGTGGTGGAGGATGAAACAACTTCTAAATTACCAAATAATAAGATGGTACAACTAATCACGAAAACAACTAATTGGCAAGGAAGCACTCCTCAAGTTTAAATCTATTTGAAGGCACAGAAACAAAAATAACAAAGTTAGAGTCCAGTAGGCATAAACCAACTATAAAATAAAATCATTAGATTGCAACCACAAAGAGTGTCTAAGGTAGAGGATCTTTGTCATCCAGCTTACCCCACTCCCTCCCTGGAAGGTCTTTCCTATCAAGAATGGACTCCCAGCTAGTGGCGTGTAGAACGAATCCTAGGGGATTGAGCTACAAAGTATAGTTCAATATAGTCCTCAACACAATGGCATTGTACAACATAAGAACATGTCCTTAGAAATGGCCAATTATATGCTACATCCAAAGTCTCTTTCACCTCAATATTGGCGCAAGGCCATAAAATATGTGAGTTATATAGAGAATTGGTTTCCTCACAAAGTATTGAAAGGATTCACTCCTTTTGAATAGAGAAATCATAAACCTATAGTTAAGCACTTTTGAGTGTTTGGTTATCTTGACATGGCTTGCATTCTTAAAGAGGAGACATAAGGCAATGGAACCTCAAAGTAACTTTGCATCTTTATGGGATATCCTAAGGTTGTTAAGGGATACAAGATTTTCCATCCCACCACTATAACGCCCACAAATTTCACACACACAAGACAACACAATAAAATATAGGATAACCTTTTTTTTTTTTACTTGTTTGACACATAACATGACACAACATGTCGTCACCAAGGTTACAACTAACTCTGTGAACAACTTGATACAAGGACGACCACAAAGGCAACACGGAAACGTTCACACCCATCAAGGACAATTCACTTTTATTTTTGACAAGACAACATAGAAGTCCAACCACATAACACACTTACAGTAGGGCAAACCACAGTGAGATATTCTTGAAGGTTATTTATTTTAATAAAACATCCTTCAATTCTTAACTTACGTTTTCTAGGACTTTGGATATGATTCGTACAATTCTTCTTACAAAGCTAAGTTTCTTACTTTAACACTATAGAGTATTTAACTTTAAGTCTTCTCTATTATGACATTTATTTGTTTAATTCATTTATTTAATAAATGAGGTAATTTAATTCCACAAGGCCATCTATCCACACTTACGCTACTAAAACTCGCTCATACCCTTATTACAATAAGGATTCACGTTCAACAAACTTAAGATAAAATTACAAAGCACCTTGGAAAAAGTTAGAGGAGGAAGGTCGAGTTGAATCCATCTTTAAGATCTCATTAATTAATATCCAGGATTTCTATTGAAGCTTGAGAATTTATCCATAATGATTAGAGGTTTCACTTAGACTTTACTATTTGAGTCTTACAAAAGAAAACAATTTACCTTTTAAATGGCTGAGAGATCGATTGTGTGGTTTCTAAAATGTTTCCCCCTACTTTTAACTCTTAATATCTTCTAAGACTAACCATTGATTTCCCTTAAGTTTGTTTAAGAATTTCACCATAAAAGACTAATGTTCACTAGTCTAGCTAGGGATAGCAAGTTATATAATTTTACTTTACTAGTTTCATCTTTGATCACTTATGGAATTACTTGTTCTCAAGTAGGTCACCTCTACATTAATTTTATTGAATATAAATTTTAGTTTAACTTCTATAAGGATTAACCAACCCATTTTAATTCACTTATAACACATTGCTACTAAGTCTTAGAAAGTTTTACAACTCATCATTTATTCCCAAGGGAAAAATTTAACAACACTCATTTACGAAAACAAAACAAGGTTACATCAATTCTTTCCAGCACGATACACAACCCAAAGGGACATACCAACTCTAAGGAACCATGAGTAGGGAACAAGAGAGTAGAAACATTGACCAAGAAATGCTAAACTATTCATAGAATACGATAGTCCATTAAGGTCACTCAACAAAGTAGTAAACCAATTTTCTTATATTTTCATGATAGATAGGCAATTCAAAGTTTCTAAAGTTAAGATGACATAATCCACAATATAATATACTAAGACATTGATCCTCTTCTAAAATTTCCATTGGACATTATTAATAGTTAAATAACATAAAAAGTGTTCATGCAAAATAACTTCTCAACTGAGGTTGATGCAAAAATCTACAAGTGTATCCCTCATCTACTTGCATAAGCCATCTGCAAAAAAATTTCCACAAGAGTCAGTTCGTGAGAACTGAGCAAGATAAGGCTACACAAGGCCACAATAACTATTATCTAACAAAACCATGAAAGGAAACACTTTATTACAAGAATTGGGTCAATGCTCTAAACACTAACAACACCTCAAGTTATAATAAAGTCTCTACCATGCCAATCAAAGAAGAAATACCTTGTACTTCAGTTATGAACAAAAGCAATGAAAGTATAACAATCGTATGAGAATGGCTCTTGGCCCTATAAGAAGAAGTAAACAATCTAGAAGAAATGGGATTCCCATCAAACAATTAAATAATTACAAGATTGAAGTTTGACACACATGCCATCCATCTAAAATTACCAAAAGATACCAAAAGCATAGGCTTTAATATTAGATTCCTAAAAGACAAGAGCTGATCACCTAACAAAGAGGAACCACAATTTCTCAAAGATTAACATGAAAATCCAAGCATATTAGAATTTCATTCTTGTAATCACATAGAGCATATCACTGAAATTAAATATATGGACACCACAAGCATAAGTTTCAAGTGAAGGAAAAGTATACTAGACTTGACTATTAACTCCTAGAGATTCCCCAATAATTCAAGAGGGACCAAACCCTTTATAGGCTAAACAAACAACATGTGAGAGAAGAAGGGGGTTCCGTCAAACAAGAGTATACAAAACATCATCCAAATTTATATCTCTAAGGATTTACAAACCTCCACAATAATTCTAAAATCCGGTTAAGGTAAAAGAAATTATCTCTTTTCCATATCAACAATAATTTAAGGCAACCCTTGATAACACAACCAACCGTCACACATAGATACAAACATAAATTACTAAGTGACATTAATAAAAAAACTTCCGCTATGAATCCATAAGACTATCAAATGCAAGATGAGTTTTCCCGAAGATTAATAACGTTTAAGGAAATTTCCATCACAAAATATTAAGGTAATTACGTGCATAGAAACCGACCAATATTAATTAATAGCATTAAAATTATAAAAGAGAAAGAATGCAAGTTAGGAAAATAGAAAAACACCATCAACAATAATTCTGAGAGGGGGATTAGACCAAAACTATTCTAGTGTTAACGAGGTACTAGATTTGCACAATTAAAACCTCAAGCTTAGCTGATCCAAAAAAGCTAGTTACGGTTCAAGTTGATAGGGATGGTCAAGGTACTTCCTGAGGATGGCCTTAAAAGCCTAGGAACAAGATGAAAGATAATATGGGAGTCTAAACATGTGAGATCTGAAACATGTTGCACACAAACTTTTTCATTCTAAAAGTTTTAATACTGAAACTCCAACCCGATAGCCCAAGCGTTGATCACTCCAATTCTACAACCTTTCTTTCCCAATGTCAAGAAGATTATCGAAGGGGTTTGAGAAGAGATTTAACAACATTTGAAAAAAGACACAAAAAAAACAAACTCAGATGATAGGAAGGAGCTGCATAGTTATCGCAAACTTACTTTAACGACAATGAAAATACTAGCTGGGACAACATAATAACTTGAAACTCAATCGTAGAGAAGAAGATATACATAAACGAAAAGATGAAGGTCGATCACTCGAGCAAGGAAAACATAACACCCGAGGAGAGGACATGTGCGTTGTTTCCACTAACACATTGATAGTGATAAAAGCGAAAACAATAATAGAACAAGTAGAAAGGAGAGATCTCCTAGTAAGGCGTCCAACTGAAAAATCAATACAAGGAAATGGTGGTTTAATTTCACGATAATTTAAAAATATAATGTAATGAAGAAAAAGTGTAGAATTATCTTTCCTGCTCCTACAACTTCAACGAGGAATCCAAACACCTCAAATTCTAGCAGCAGCAATCTTCTAGATGAATCTTCATCCTTAGCAAGCAAGGCACCAACATTCCACTATCCTCCAGCTTGTTTGGTGGTCCACACTCTTCTCATAGCCAAATATGGCATAGGAAGTTACAGCCAGGGTATGGTGTTCCCAAAACACAGATCTAAAATACCTTGAAGGAAACATGGTCTCTAGGATCTAAGACTGCAGTAACTACACAAAATGGGTTTAATGAAAATCCCAGGAACTCAAAGAGGAAAACAAATCTTCCAGAAGGAAAGTCAGACTCCCCAAACTTGAAAATGTACTCCCAACCTGCATCTTAATGGGGTGATCAGAGTAGGACAATATACCCATCTCATCACAAGGGGAAAACAATTTGCCAAAAGGAGTCACAGGATAAACATAGAAGGATCTCAAACAAGCAACAAACAAGTGTCGAGTCTTTTCCAACATTCACGCGGCCGGTCTACAAGTGAGCTTTGACAAAGGTAAGGACATCCTCCCTAGCAAGGTTACCATAACATGCGAAAAAAAAAAAAATGTCCCAGCCAACAATGACCGTGCCCAACCTCCAAACGGGTTTCTAAGTCACCACCAAACAATACGCATGGTGTTTGCAGGGTAAAGAAAATCCAACGCAGAAAACAAGAGGGAAGACACAACTAGGGATACGGCCAGTATAAAAGAAATTTTTAGCCCATGCAAAAATTAGGCTCCAATAAAATAAGAAAAAGAACTCCCACCATCACATGCCAAGTATGGCATAAATAAATAAAAACAAGGAAACAACCTAGTGGCAACAAGCTACACACACCCACTTTCTAGGAAACAAGAAAACAAGAAATCCATGTCTCCACACCAAGTAGGAGGATAATTTGATGATAAATATTTACCAGTTGGTGGATGAGAAACGTCAAATTGCTAATAACTCGCAATAAGGCATGCGTACGGGCCTGAAAAGGCTTAATTAATTCAAAATAAAATTTTATTATCTATATACACATAAGAATATAACTGATACCCATTCTTTATTATTTATTATTATTATGTTTTAAAACATTGTGACACCTAAACGGGGTTCGAATAATCGTTTAGGACCTAACGCGATAGTGAAAAAAAAAATCATTTAATCGAGAGCTCGAGCACAAGAGTGATCAATACTATGGTAAAATAGCTTGCAGGTAATTAATAACAATATTGATAAAAAAATTGACACTAAAACAAATAATTGTCAATTGACAAATTAAATTACAAAGTTATTTTTATCATTATTTTTATGATTTTTACGATTTTTTAAAAGTATATATATATATATATATATATATATATATATATATATATATATATATATATATATATATATATATATATATATATCATAATAATAGTGACCAATAGGTAGGCTCGAAAGGCAACGATAAGATTTTCCTTTAAAAGGTTAATCGAAAGGTGAAGCCAACAAAGATTGGTAGGAGCACAACAACATTAAACGCTTAGCAACACAATTGTCGAAGAAGAAAAAGAAGAACGATGAATGGGGCATTACATTCTCCTCCCCTTAAGAAAGCATCATCCTCGATGTGACATAACACAGAGGAAAAAAATGGTATGCACCAAAGAACAAATAAAGGTGAAAGTGCACCCTATGGTTAAAATTTCAGTTGATTAAAGCACGGTCATGGGGTAGCCTTAAAAACATTTGGCAGAAATTTTAACATTCAAGGTTCTGTGAAGATTGGTAGTTCCCTCTTATTCATTATTTCATTAATCTCTTTCCATTAACATTATCCTTAATTCAAGTCCTTTAGAATTTCATTGTTGTAGAATTTTAGCTTATTCATTCTTGTGGATGCCCAACCTGAACTACAGTCACAACACCCTACTAGGGTCATACACTACACAAAATATTCACAAGCATACTTTTACATACTTTCATGTCTGTACCACATCACAAAAGCTTGACCAAATATAGAAGAGAACAGACTCGGTCCACAAGCATAGCACCTGTCACACATCTATGACTAATGTACAGAATACTCGAACAAAAGAGTGCTACGATAGCCAGACATTTCCTCAATTCCACATATGAAGATTTTACATAACTCAGAAAATAACTACATGTACATAGGGTCCACAAGGGCATCAATGCCATATCCACAACATCACAAAACATATCCAACCGACATGAGTAACACATATATCATAACACCGCAACCAAAACATCATAACACATCAGCATACCTCCTGAAGCATCAATCACACACACACACACACACACAAATCTCTTATGCCTCCCTCAAATATCTTATGCCTCCCTCAAACACTTATGCCTCCCTCAAGGAGGTCGGTTGTCCCCATGGCCCAAGACACATAGGGTTTGGACACTCCTAACCCAAGTGACATAATAACGCATAGTTCAACAACCCGCTAGTTATCTGTAACTCCTTGGGGCGTACCCCCATACAATGAAGTGGGTCCATAGGTCCTACCATTCCATGGTGCATCCCATGACCCTATTCTACACATCACGACAATAGAACCAACATAGCAATATGATCAAAATGCCAAGTGGCAAAGTACAAGCCTTGGGCAAGGGGGTAAAATCTTAAAATTTAAAATAAGATCCAAAACCAAGAAGAATAAATGGCCAAAGAGCCATAGTTAGTGTCAAAATCTACATGTTATTGCCACAAACCAAGGAAATGCCCAAAACATTAAAGCATGGAAATCAAGAAAATTGTTCGTCCTTGCAAAATAAATTAAAAAGCTCAATTTACAAATAAAATACACTTATACTAATGTCACATTACGATAACTGTGTGGCCTTATTTGGCCACCAATGGGTACTCAATAAGTTGCTGGCACTCGGATCATTGAGCCTCAGCTCATAAAAAATAGATATCAATAATACAATTGTCTAATCATCCCACCACCACTTCGACAAGGTTAAACACAGTAATAACTACACTCAGGATTCCTCCATACAACAACCACATAGGGAGAGAGGAAAGAAGCACATGTGTTCATCTATGGAATCGAAGGTCGGCTAGAGTTATTGGCCTATGGTACACATCCCCTCACTCCAAACATACACTTTTACCGATTTCCCTCAGGGATGGTTAGCGTAAGGTTCACAACATAACATGTAACTACATCAATAACACAATAACGGTTCACACAAAATTACCATAACATCTTATGTATGGTACATATATAGGGTAGATCACAATCATACATTCACTGGGTGCAATACATCACTTTAGCACATTCTGCACCCAAAGTGCAATCACTATACAATATGGTTCATATATTCACCGTATGCCCTTAGATTATGACATGAATAATTACATATTACATGAATTACATTTGTGATTAACACAATTACAACATACAGTCAACTATCATATTCATGGAGATACACATATTTCTACACAAATAATAATGACATCATGAAGAAATTCAGTTCACCACAACCAACCTGGTTATACCACATACGAACACACCCCCACATCACAAATACAATAAGGATCCAACAATCTGGAATCAACAATCACATTTCTTCCACACACAACAAAACACTGTTTCACACTCAAATTCACATAGAATTTGCTGAAAGAAGAGAAAAATGCTCTCATCCTTAACACATCAACATGCAGGAAATTACACACTAAGTGACATACACACCATGTGCACTAACAATATCACAATTATGACATAGATCACATCACGCTTAAACCACATTACTCTTCCAATATCACCCACCATCATGCAACACCATCACCATCATGTAACACCATCATGTAACACCATCACCATCATGTAACACTATCATAACTCAATTCTTTCCAAAGATGATACACAACCCAAAGGGACATACCAACTCTAAGGAACTATGAGTAGGGAAAAGAGAGTAGAAACATTGACCAAGAAATGCTAAACTATTCTTACAATACCGATAGTCCATTAAGGTCACTCAACAAAGCGGTAAACCAATTTTCTTATATTTTCCATGATAGACAAACAATCCAAGGTTTCCAAAGTTAAGATGACATAATCCGCAATACAATATACTAAGACATTGATCCTCTTCTAAAATTTCCACTAGACGTTATCAATAGTTAAATAACATAAAAAGGGTTCGTGCAAAATAACTTCTCAACTGAGGTTGATGCAAAAATCTACAAGTCTATCCCTCATCTACTCACATAAGCCATCTGCAAAAAATTTTCCACAAGAGTCAGTTCGTGAGAACTGAGCAAGATAAGGCTACACAAAGCCACAATAACTATTATCTAACAATACCATGAAAGGAAACATTTTATTACAAGAATTGGGTCAATGGTGTAACCAATAACAACAACTCAAGTTATAATAAAGTCTCTACCATGCCAATCAAAGAAGAAATACCTTGTACTTTAGTTATGAACAAAAGTGACGAAAGTATAACAATCGTACGAGAATGGATCTTGGCCCTATAAGAAGAAGTAAAAAATCTAGAAGAAATAGGATTCCCATCAAACAATTAAATAATTACAAGATTGAAGTTTGACATACATGCCATCCATCTAAAATTACCAAAAGATACCAAAAGCATAGGCTTTAATATTAGATTTCTAAAAGACAAGAGTTGATCAACCTAACAAAGAGGAACCACAATGTTCAAAGATTAACATGAAAAGCCAAGCATATTAGAATTTCATTCCTGTAATCACATAGAGCATATCACTGAAATTAAATATATGGACACCACACAACATAAGTTTTGAAGTGAAGGAAAAGTATACTAGACTTGACCATTAACTCCCAAAGATTCCCCAATCATTCAAGAAGGACCAATACCCTTATAGGCTAGTAACAACACATGAGAGAAGAAGGGGGTTCCATCAAACAAGAGTATACAAAACATCATCCAAATTTTATATCTCTAAGGATTTACAAACCTCCACAATAATTCTAAAATCTAGTTAATTTAAAATAAATTATCTCTTTTCCAAATCAACAATAATTTAAGGCAACCCTTGATAACACAATCAACCATCAAACATAGATACAAACATAAATTACTAAGTGACAATAATAAAAAAACAAAACCTTTTACCTAAGATTAATAACATTTAAGGAAATTTCCATCACAAAATATTAAGGTAATTACGTGCATAGAAAACGACCAATATTAATTAATAGCATTAAAATTATAAAAGAGAAAGAATGCAAGTTAGGAAAATAGAAAGAAACACCATCAACAATAATTCTGAGAGAGGGATTAGACCAAAACTATTCTAGTGTTAACGAGGTACTGGATTCACACGATAGAAACCTCGAGCTTAGCTGATCCGAAAAGCTAGTTACGGTTCAAGTGGATAGGGGTGGTTAAGGTACTTCTGAGGATGGCCTTAAAATCCTAGGAACAAGAAAAAGATAATACGGGAGTCTAAACACGTGAGATCTGAAACGCATTGCACACAAACTTTTTCATTCTAAAAGTTTTAATACCGAAACTCCAACCCTGGATAGCCCAAGCGTTGATCACTCCAATTCTACAACCTGTCTTTCCTGATGTCAAGAATATTATTGAAGGGGTTTGAGGAAGATATTTAACAACATTTGACAAAATACAAAAAAATAAGAAAACTTAGATGATAGGGAGGAGCTGCATAGTTATCACAAACTTATTTTAACGACAATGAAAATACTAGCTGGGAACAACATAATAACTTAAAACTCAATCGTAGAGAAGAATATATACCTAAACAAAAAGATGAAGTTCAATCACTCGAGAAAGGAAAACATAACACCTAGAGGAGAGGACACGTGTGCTTTCCACTAACACACTGATAGCGATAAAAGCGAAAACAAGAATAAAACAAGTAGAAAGGAGAGGTCTCCTAGTAAGGCGTCCAACTAACAAATCAATACAAGGAAATGGTGGTTCTTTTTTGAATAATTTAAACATATAGTAATAGTAGCAAAGTGTAGATTTATATTACCTACTTCTCTAGCTTCAACGAGGCATCCAAACACCTCAAATTCTTGTAGCAGAAATATTCTAGATGAATCTTCGTCCTAAGCAAGAAAGGCACCAACATTCCACTATCCTCCTACTTGTTTGGTGGTCCAAACTCTTCTCACAGCCAAATATGGCACAGGAAGTTACAACCGTGGTATGGAGTTCTAAACACATAGATCTAAAATACCTTGAAGGAAACATGGTCTCTAGGACTGCTAAGACTGTAGTAAATACACAAAATGGGTTTAATGAAAATCACAGGAACTCAAAGAGGAAAAGGAATCTTCCAGAAGGAAATTCAGACTCCCCAAACATGAAAATGTACTCCCAACCTACATCTTAATGGGGCAATCAGAGCAGTACAATATACCCATCTCAGCACAAGGGGAAAAAAATCTACCAGAAGGAGTCACAGGATAAGCACAAAAGGATCTCCAATAATTAACCAACAGTGTCAAAGTCTTTGCCAGCATTCATGCAGCCAGTGTTAGAAGGGAGCTTTGACAAAGGTAAGGAGGTCCTCCCCAGCAAGGTTACCATAACATGCACAAACACAAAAAATGTCCCAACCAACAATGACCACGTCCAGCCTCCAAACGGGTTTCTAAGCCACCGCAAAACCATACACATGATGTTTTCAGTAAAAGAAAATCCAGCAAGAAAAAAAAAGAGGGAAGACATGACTAGGAATACAACCAGTATAAAAAGAAACATTTCAGCCCATACCAAAATTAGGCTCCAATAAAATAAGAAAAAGAACTCCCACCATCACATGCCAAGTATGGCATCAATAAATAAAAACAAGGAAACAACCTAGTGGCCAACAATCTACGCGCACCCACTTTCTAGGAAAAAAGAAAACAAGAAATCCATGTCTCCATGCCAAGTAGGAGGATAATTTTATAATAAATATTTACCAAATTGTGGTGGATGAGAAACGTCAACTTGCCAATAAATCGTAATAAGGCATGCGTACGGGCCTAAAAAGGCTTAACTTATTCAAAATAAAATTTTATTATCTATATACACATAAGAATATAATTGATACCCATTCTTTATTCTTTATTATTATTATGTTTTAAAATGTCATGACACCTAAACGGGGTTTGAATAATCATTTAGGACCTAACGCGATAGTGGCAAAACAAAAATTATTTAATTGAGAGATCGAGCATAAGAGTGATCAATACTACGTTAAAATAGCTTGTAGGTAATTAATAACAATATTGATTAAAAATTGACACTAAAACAAATAATCGTCAATCGACAAATTAAATTACAATGTTATTTTTATCATTATTTTTATGATTTTTACGACTTTTTTTATAAATATACATATATATACATACATATATATATATATATATATATATATAGTAATCATATTAATAATGACCAATAGGTCGACTCGACAAGGCGACGACAAGATTTTCCTTTAATAGGGTAATAAAAAAGGTGAAGCTAACAAAGATCAGCAGGAGCACAACAACGTTAAACACTTAGCAACACAGTCGTCGAAGAAGAAAAAGAAGAACGATGAATAGGGAATTACATTCTCCTCCCCTTAAGAAAGCATCGTCCTCGATGCGACATAACATACAAGAAAAAAATGGTACGCAAGAAAGAAAAATTAAGGTGAAAGTGCACCCTATGGTTAAAATTTTAGTTGATTAAAACACTGTCATGGGGTAGCCTTAAAAACATCCGGCAGAAATTTTGACATTTAAGGTTCTATGAAGATTGGTAGTTCCCTCTTATTCATTATTTCATTAATCTCTTTCCATTAACATTATCCTTAATTCAAGTCCTTTAGAATTTACATTGTTGTAGAATTTTAACTTATTCATTCTTGTGGATGGCCAACCTGAACTATAGTCACAACACCCTACCAGGGTTATACACTACACAAAAAATTCACAAGCATACTTTTACGTACTTTCATGTTTGTACCACTTCAAAAAAGCTTGAAAAAATACAGAAGAGAATAGACTTAGTCCACAAACATAGCATATGTCACACATCTATGACTAACGTACAAAATACTCGAACAAAAGAGTGTTACGATAGCCAGACATTTCCTCAATTCCACATATGAAGATTTTACACAACTCAGAAAATAACTACATGTGCATAGGGTCCACAAGGGCATCAATTCCATATCCACAACATCACAAAACATATCCAACTAACATGAGTAACACATATATCATAACACCATAACCAAAACATCATAACACATCAGCATACCTCCTGAAGCATCAATCACACACACACACACACAAATATCTTATGCATCCCTAAAATATCTTATGCCTCCATCAAACACTTATTCCTCTTGCTAGCTCTTATGCCTACCTCAAGTCTCTTATGCCTCCCTCAAGTCTCTTATGCCTCCCTCAAGGAGGCCGGTTGTCCCCATGATCCAAGACACATAGGGTTTGGACACTCCTAACCCAAGTGACATAATAACGCATAGTTCAACAACCCTCCAGCTTATCTCGTGACTCCTTGGGGCGTACCCCCATACAACAAAGTGGGTCCATAGGTCCTACCATTCCATGATGCATCCCATGACCCTATTCCACACATCACGACAATAGAACAATCATAGCATTCTAATCAAAATGCCAAGTGGTAAAGTACAAGCCTTGGTAAAGGCGGTAAAATCTTAAAATTTAAAATAAGATCCAAAACCAAGAAGAATAAATGACCAAATAGCCATATTTAGTGTCAAAATTTGCATCTTAGTGCCACAAACCAAGGAAATGCTCAAAACGTAAAGAGTGGAAATCAAGAAAATTACTTGGTCCTTGCAAAATAAAGTAAAAGCTCAATTTATTAATAAAATACACTTATAATAATGTCACATTATGATAATCGTGTCCTTATTTTGCCAAAGCAAGGGGTACTCAATGAGTTGTTGGCACTTGGAACATTGAGCCTTAGCTCATAAAAATAGATATCAATAAGACCACTTGTCTAATCATCTCGTCACCACTTTGACAAGGTTAAACACAAAGTAATAGCTACACTCGGGTTGCCTCCATACAACAACCACATATGGAGAGAGGAAAGAATCATAGGTCGTCATCTATGGAATCGAAGGTCGGCTAGAGTTACTTGGCCCATGGTACACATCCCCTCACTTTAAACATACACTTTTAACAATTTCCCTCAAGGTCGGTTAGCGTAAGGTTCACAACATAACATGTAACTACATCACTAACACAATGGTGGTTCACACAAAATTACCATAACATCTTACGTATGGTACATATACAGGGTAGATCACAATCATACATTCATTGGGTGCAATACATCACTTTACCACATTCTGCACCCAAAGTGAAATCACTATACAATAGGGTTCATATATTCAATGTATGCCCTTAAATTATGACATGAATCATTACATATTACATGAATTACATTTGTGATTAACACAATTACAACATATAGTCAACTGTCATATACATGGAGATACACATATTTCTACACAAATAATAATGACATAATGAATAAATTTAGTTCACCACAACCATCCTGGTTATACCACATACGAACACACCCCCACATCACAAATACAATAAGGATCCAACAATCTAGAATCAACAATCACATTTCTTCCACACACAACAAAACACTATTTCACACTCAAATTCACATAGAATTTACTAAAAGAAGAGGAAAATGCTATCATCCTTAACACATCAACATGCAAGCAATTATTCACTAAGTGACATAAACACCATGTGCGCTAACAATATCACAATTATGACATAGATCACATCATGCTTAAACCACATTACTCTTCCAATATCACCCACTATCATGAAACACCATCACCATCATTCAACACCATCATGCAACACCATCACCATCATGTAACACCATCATAAATCCAATCAGGCCCAGAGGTTCGAGATCATGAACCTCCACTTTGATACCAAGTGTAATGCCCACAAATTTCACACACACAAGACGACAAAGTAAAATACAGCATAACTTTTTTTTTGACTTGTTTGACACATAACATGACACAACATGTCATCACCAAGGTTACAACTAACTCTGTGAACAACTTGATACAAGGATGACCACAAAGGTAGCATGGAAATGTTCACACCCATCAAGGACAATTCACTTTTATTTTTGACAAGACAACATAGAAGTCCAACCACATAACACACTTACAGTAGGGCGAACCACAATGAGATATTCTTGAAGGTTATTTTTTTAATAAAACATCTTTCAAATCTTAACTTATGTTTTCCATGACTCTAGATATGATTCGTACAATTCTTCTTATAGAGCTAAGTTTCTTACTTTAACACTGTAGATTATTTAACTTTAAGTCTTCTCTATTTTGACATTTATTTGTTTAATTCATATATTTAATAAATGAGGTAATTTAATTCCACAATGATGTCTGATATCTAAAGCTCAATAAATATTTGATACCAATGGTTTTTTTATCAAGTTCTTGGTTTTGAATATACTTGATACTTTTTCCGGTTGCTAAAAAAGACTCAATCTAACTCTCTCTTTACATTCTTGTAGCACATTGCTATGATTTTCATCAAATGGATGTGAAAATTTACTTTCTACTTTCTTCATGGTAACCTCTTAGACAAAATATCGACGAGCAACCAAAAATGTTTTTTTAGAATATTCTTCATTTGTTCATAAACTTGAAAACCAATTTATGGCCTCAAACAAGCCTATTAGGCTTTGTATTCTAAGATACATTTGTTTCCTCTTTCAACTTTGGGTTCACTACATGTCATTTTGATCTAATCATCTACATTTTATAGCATTATGATTTTTATTTTTTTGAGCCTCTATGTGGATCACCTATTGATCAAAACAAGTTATTCATCCACCATAACAAAGAGTAAAAGCTACTTTGTTTGATAGGTTATCAATGACATACTTGGGCTTGGTGCATTACTTCCTCGGGATTAAAATTTCAGATTATGACTCAGTGATCACTATTGTACATTCCAATTATGCTCTTGATTTTCTTACACAATTTTACAATGATGAATTTAAACTAGCTCTAAGTTCCTTTGTAATTTTGGTGAAGATTGAGGATGATTTTCCATCTCCTTTGGTTGATGCTACCTTATATCAAAAATATGTTATCAATATTATATATATTATACACACTAAACCGATATTACATATGCGGTGGACATGGTCTCTATATTTATGCAAGAACTGTTATCCAATTCCACTAACTCGCGAAATTAGACAACGGAGCTAAAATCTTGTATGCGATAGAATGGAAAGATCTAGCATTATGGCTTTATAACGCTCTCTAACATTCATCCTCAACTCCTTGGTATTGAATTGTATAGAAATCTCCAAGATGGTTAAAAGAATTAAAAAAAAGTATGTCGGTATAATAGTGCCATGCTTAGAACTCAACCAAGCTATTCCTTTCCTAGAGCTATCATATGGCGCATCAAGCACCGAACTAAGCTCTACACCGCTAACCAATTTTCTTGAGGTATATCACCAAGCTATCTAGACCGAGTTATAAAATGGATGAAGGGGTGGCGAATTGGAGCATTGAGATCACCAATAGTATCGGTGTCGAGCTAGGTAAAAGACATGTAAGTCCATACATGACTGATCTTTTACTATTGATAAATGAGCCCCGAGAAAATAAAGAGGTGAGCTATGCATTCCTTAACAAACTAATTCAACATTACATCGACATGAGTCGCCGAGCTCACGGGGGTTGGATTGGTTTTATAGTGGTCCAAGCAAACAAAGAAAATGAATTTTTGTATTGATAAATCATCGAGCTACTTTGGTGTAACACCCGTAAAAATGACATTCTAGGAACTCGCTTCAACCTAACACTTAACCCGAAAATGCGACTATTTTTTTTTGTTTAAGTTAAAAGAGAAGGTTACGATACAAGGATGTTACAAGGGTGCTTAACCTTTAGGGTTCATTAACTTACTTACACTACTTAACTCAGTTTATAAGTTAGCACAATTATCTCTAGGGTACATTTGTCAATAGTTCTATAGGAAGATAACAAGGTTTAATTCACTTAATTAGATATTTTCTTCTATTCAATTTGGTTCAATCCTAACAAGGTTAACCTTATGCCAATTTATTAAATTCATTACTTTAATAGCTTAAAGGATCCTTTAATAAATTTCTACACATACTAAGGGTTTTAAAAGGGACATCACACCCCTAGGCAATTAAATGGCCCCACTCACCCATCTACACATACCCTTAAGGATTTTAAATTAAAACATTTAAAATAAATTTCTTCTTATTAAAGGTAGGGTCAATCCTCCAGCATTAGATCAAATCCATTTTAGCCATTAGATCCTAGGGTTCCCATCCTTTCCCTAAAATCCTTATGAAATTATATTAAAACCTATTCTCATTCTATTCTTCTCATTTGATTCATTTTCTTTTGTTAAATTTGCAGGTTGGAGAGGAGGAAGCCATGAGAGCAAAAAGGAAGAAGCCATGGAGGGTTCTACAAGAAGATTTAGTCTAGGCTTAGCTTAGTTTTGTCTTTTATTTATGTAATCTATTTCCTTCAAGGATTGGGAGGAGTTTCCTCCTCCAATCTAGTTTTTATTCCAAGATTTTAGTGTATTGGGTTTAAATTTGGGGCAAACCCTACCCCCTTTGATATAAATGAAAGAATGCTTTTAGATTCACCATTTGAGTGTTTTGTTGTCTCATTCCTAAGCATTTATCTTTATTTTACTTACTGGTAGTAATAGGTTAAATTTTACAACTTAGGAATTAGTGAAAAATGGTTAAATTTCACGCATAGGTGCGGGTCCGTGGAATTCTATCATAAGTGACAGGATGCTGCTTAGAGTAGACCGGTGGTTCTGGGACCGCCACCCTTCTAGGGTGACAAACAATGGACTGCCTCCCTCCAAAGCGGCGGTTGTGAAACCGCCGCCTTACTTGGGCGACAAACACAGGACCACCACCCTACTGAGCGGTAGTTTTGAGACCACTTTATCACACTGAGCGGCGATTCATGGGACTACCACTGCTTGCAGGTGGCATCTGTTTCACAAAAACAAACCTTAAAGCCGAGAATTTTACAAAAATTAAAGTTGCTAAAGGGTGTAAAAATGCATTTTAAGTTGTCTTTGTTCATTTTAAAGCTCCAGAATTGAGATTTGTTGCTCATTTACTCATTTCTTAGTTAAGTCTAGTCATTTTAAAGTGTTTCCATTTCTAATAAAATTCATCTACTTATAAGAATAATTTCTATTTGTTTAACTAGATTCTTTCTTCCATTTCAAGAGCAAGAAGGAAATATAAATCTATTTTATTTCTTTTTCATTTCTTCATATAAAATCAACTTTCCAAACAATATAATCTAACTTATTCTCTTTCCTTTTTCATTACAATGTCCATTCATTCTAGATAGCCACAATAACTTTATTTTTCCATACAAAGGTATTTTGTAAACAAATTCAATTCTTACAACTTCTATTTTCCGTATTACATATTTGTAATAAAAGAAACTCTATAATGAAATGAACTTTATTTTCCATTTTTAAAATTTAAATCTTTTAATACAAGCACTATTTTTCTCACAATACATTCAAGATTTCAACAAGGAGAAAATACTTTCTTTTCTATTTGCAAACTAACTTTACAATAACATTCTTTCTTCTTTCTTTTCTTATTTGTTCCTTTCCACATGCAATGCAATATCAATAAAAACTATTTGAATACAAATTTCCTTTCAATATATGCTACACTTCCATAGACACAAAGGAATACAATATGTTTCTTTACAATATCAATACAATGTCCTCCACTTGATGTGGGAAGTTATACAAAATATAAATACAAGAATGAATACATTATTACAATTTCTTCCACTCTAAGTGGGTAAAATACCAAGGAAATTTCACATGGTCACCAACAAGACTCCAATGCTCCAAACACCAACAAGGTAGCTTTTCTAAGAATTTTCTTGATTCACAACAAAATAGGGGGAGAGGCAATGCTCTCCACCCAACCAAGATACCCAATGGAGAAGAGAAGCCATCCTCTCCATTGGCCCCCGAGCCCCAACCACATTACAATGGGAGAAGATCTCAACTCATGGCAACTACTAGCTTCCACAATACTTAACATATAATTTCACATTCATTCCATTTACATACAAAACACAACAATAATAAAATCAATCAAAACAACAATATAACAAGGCTTATCAAGAAATCCAAAAGAGTAAGACCTATGGGGAGGCCACTTATGCCTCCCAATGGGAATGGGTGCCCACCAAAAATCCTCCAATGCAAATCACAATTTCCCTTACAAATCTTATGCCTCCCTCAAGTACCCCTTATACCTCCATAACTCTTATGCCTCCCTACATCTCTTATGTCTCCCTCATAGCAAGAAAAAAAAGGAAATGCAAGCATCCCTCAAAACAAGGTGGGGCACCCAACCCAAACTCCCTCCACAAAAGGGTAAACTCTTATGCCTCCCTACATAAAACTCCCCATAGTCTCCTCCCACTCCAAAACTTAGGCAATCTACCCATACCCAAAAAACATTCCAAAGGGAAAAAAAACATACAACACAACATAAGAACACAAAATAAAAGAACATAATTTAAACTAAGGTGAAGCTCCTACCTCTCCATGGTAGAGATTGTTCCAAGTATGAAGTTCCAAGATTCTCCAAAGATCAAATAAGCATCCACAAAGCTCCACAATCCAAAAACTCTCTCTAAAACCTCTCACTCTCCAAAATATCATGAGACTAAAAATGATCATATAACCCCAAAACAAGAAAAAATGATTCAATAGATAGAGAAAAGAGAGGCGGGGATGATGTGGCTCAAAGTAGGATGCCACCTCATTTCCTCTCCACTCCAAATCATTTGGTCAACCTCAAATTCCAAAGCACAATTAATAAGTGGTTGGAGGAATGACAAGATCCTTACACACTCCATCTAAGCCCACTCCCCCAAAGGACGAAATTAAATATTTGAAAGAAGTGCAATTAATATTACACCTTTTTAACTTCCCAAAACACCTAAAAGGGCATAAATTTGACCCCCAAACCCATAGGTAGGGTTGGAATTAGCATTTAAGAGGTGTGGGACAAGTTTGAATTGTCCCACAGGCATTGATTTTTAGGGTTTGGTTAAGTCTTAGTTAGTTATGGCAACTTGCTAAGAATAGGTCTTAGGTTGAGTTGGCTTGGTGAGGTGTCTAAGTGAACTGTATGTGTGGATATTATTTAAATAATATATTTAATTAATAAATATAGTGAGGATAATGAATTAATTTAATTATATTAATTAAATTAATATTAGTGGGGTGAAGGGGGTCATGGCTAGGTAAATGTAATAAAGGGTGCTTATTGGTCGAGGTATGAAAGGGGAGTGTGACCTGATTTTAGTGTCTACAGGAGGAATGACAAGAACCTTACACACTCCATCTAAGCCCACTCCCCCAAAAGACAAAATTAAATATTTGAAAGAAAGTGCAATTAGTATTTCACCTTTTTAACTTCCTAAAACACCTAAAAGAGCCTAAATTTGACCCCCCAACCCATAGGTATGGTTGGCATGGGCATTTAAGAGTTGTGGGACAAGTTTGACTTGTCCCACAAGCTTCCAAATTTGGCCTCCAAGGAAAAATTCGAGTTTCCCATGAAGGGTAGAGTGTGCTACACTTAAAAATCAAACACACTTCACTCAACACAAAATCAAGAGTAAATAAATTCTAATAAATGAACTCCTTTTAGAACATCTTTAATTAGTTTAGGACAAATTCAAATTAGCTTAATTAAGACACTATAACCCATGACTAATAAAGGGGTAAACACAAATCCAAAAATCTAAATAATGGAACAAGTAAAATTTCATTACTAAAAGAAAACACATACTAACATAATAGAAAAGGGAAAATAAAACAAAACAACACATGACCCTTAGGTCACAATTTTCCCCTAACCACACAATTTTCCCTAACCAATTAATCCTAACACACACATAATTACATGTTGCCATGGTGACCCTAGTTGAATTATTCTCGAATTTTGATATGGTTGGTCTCCAATCCCCTGATGTTTTTGTGAATATAATATTCCTGCAAAACCGATAATACCTCCTTCGGCCTCATGGCCGTATTAAAACATTCATGCCAAATATGCAATATAAATCTAAAATCAATTATATACGAATTAATATCATCTATATAAGATACTTATAATTTTCTAGCACATTTCTATTCCACATTTCATTCATGTCAAAACGATCATCACATTAATCCAATTATCAAGATCTACTCAATATGACTAAATATATCACATGTTAGAATTATAGATAAATAACCATGTCAAAAGTATATCAATATCATCATCATATAAAAATCAAATCATTAATAGTTCAGTATCTATGATATCTACTAGCATGCTAAATCAAAGAAGCTATAATATATCCATAAGTGCAGTCAGTAGTATAAAAAAATAATAAAAAGGTGTCAAAGGGAAGTGGGCACTACATCCCCCTCCCCTTAGACTCGAATTCCTCCTGAAGTCACTGGAATAGGTGTGGAAACTGCACTCGTAGTAAAGTAGCATCCTCCCAAGTAAATGTAGCCTCGTCATATCTATCCTACTAGACCCGAACCTAGTCAATCTCTCTTCCATGAAGGCCCAGGGTCCTACGTTCTATAATGCGTATGGGCTCCACCATCACCTTCCTTGATCCCGTACCTACAATGTGGTCCAATCTAGTATGTGAGAAGGATCATAAATATATCTCCTAAGCACAGAAACGTGAAACACATCATGGACATGAGACAAGCTAGGTGTCAATGCTAGACGATAGGCCAAGGGACTGATGTGATCCAAGATCTTAGAGAGACCCACAAACCTAATAGCAAGCTTAGAACCTTTTCAAGTAATGGATAGAGCTCTTATGTGGTCTAACATGAAGAAACACCTTCGTGCCCACCTCAAAACTATGATCTGTCCTATGCTAGTCTCGCATACTTCTTCGCCTATCCTGTGCCTCCTGCAATCTCTATCTGATCAAGGTAACCTACTGCTCCATATCTTGTAGTAATGCTGGCCCAAGAGAAACCATGTCCTCTAACTTGTCCCAACTAAGAGGTGTCTTGCACTCTCTGCCATATAATGCCTGAAAAGGATCCATGCCTATCGAACTCTGAAAACTTTTATCGTAGGAAAACTCCACCAAGTATAGATACTCCTCCCATCTCTACTAGTGATCCATAACATACATCCTAAACATGTTCTCAAAGATATGATTCACCCGCTTAGTGTATCCATATGGCTCGGGGTGATATGTTGTGCTGAAATTGATCCTCGTCCCAAGACCATGTTGCATGGTGGTCAAGAAATGGGAAGTGTACAAAGGATCACGGTTGTAAATGATATTCCACGAATCCCTTGTAACCGACAATCTCATCAATGTATACCCATTCCATTGCACTTGTTGTATATCTGGTCTTAACAAGAGAAAATGAGCTACTTTTGTCAACTTATCCACTTTGTGACCATGATTCCTTCGTGGTAGTACCTCGACATTAGTAACTTAACAATGAAGTCCATGGAAATGGTGTCCCACTTACACTCGATAGGGCGTGAGGGAAGAGAAGGCCAGGTGGATGCGATGCTCGGCCTTCACCCTCCGGCACTCTAAATAGTGTGACACAAACAAAGCTACGTCTCTCTCAAGTCCTCTCCAAAAATAAAACTATCTCGGGGTGGCGTGCATCATCTTCACCCCGGGGTGGGTTGAATAAGGTGCACAATGAGCCTCTGTCAAAATTTCCTATCTCAATCCTCCATCTCTAGGAACATATATCTAACCTATGTGCCTAAGAAGGCCTTCGCCTCGATAAAAATACATCAAATCTCCCTTCAAGAGTATCTCATTACTCAATCTCTACTCGCTACAAGGTAGAAACTGTCCCGAGGAAGTCACACTACAAAATCCTCGCTATACAAATATTTTCCCACTGAGGTGGCCATAGCCACATGTCTCCATCTACTCAAGGAATCTATAACCACATTCTCCTTCCCCTTCACATGCTCTATCTCCATGTCATACTCACAAAGTAACTCCATCCAATGCCGCTGATGAGCGTTGAGATTGGGCTGCGTGAAGAGGTGGCGAAGACTCAAGTGATTAGTCCTAAGTGTAAATCTCTCGACCAAGAAGAAAATGTCTCCACCACACTAAGGCATGCACAAATGCTGCAAGCTCAAGGTCATGATTTGGATAATTGAGCTCATATTCCTAGAGTTTGTGAGACTCAAAAGTATCTACTTTTCCCTCCTGCATCAACACACAACCAAGTCCTGCTAAAGAAGCATCTGTGCAAACGTAGAACTCACCCTGAGGATATGGTACTGTAAGAATAAGTGTTATCATGAGGCATTCCTTCAGTGTACTTTGAAAGTCTACTTACATCTATCTAACCATACAATCTTATTCCCTTTCGCCGAAGGGAAGTGATGGAGTGCGTAATGAGAAAAATTCCTAAACAAATCTCCTGTAATATCCTGCTAAACCCATGAAGTTGCACACCTCAATCACACTAGTGGGTGCTGGAAAATCCATAATAGCTCAAATCTTGGAAGGATCAACTGCGATACCTTCCCCAAAAATGATGTGGCCCAAATACTGCACCTCTGTCTGAAAGAATGCACATTTCTCCAAGTTCCCATAAAGACGCTGCTCACGAAGACACTAAAGAACATGGCAAAGGTGATCCTCGTGTTCCTCACGTGTATGTGACTAAATTAGAATTTCATCAAGGAAGATGACTATGAAGTGATATAGGAAGGTCCTGAATACCCCATTCATCAAACTCATAAATACTTCGGGGGCAGTCAAACCGAAAGGTACCACTGTGAACTCGTAGTGGCAATATCTCGTATTGAATGTAGTCTTATGAATATCCACCTCTGTAATCCTAAGCTAATGGTACCTTGACTTAATATCTATCTTGGAGAAAACTGTAGCCCCCTTCATCTGATCAAATAAGTCATCAAAGTGTGGAAGGGGGTAATGATTCTTGATCGTTAGTTTGTTCAGCTAACGGTAATCAATGCACATCCATAGAGATCCGTCCTTCTTCTTCATGAAGATCACCGATGTGCCCCAAGGGGATACATTAGGATGGATTAGGCCCTTCTCCAAAAGTCCCTCAAGCTATAACTTGAGCTCACATAGCTCAGGAGTAGTCATCCGATAAGGTGCTCATGAGATAAGATTTGTGCCCGGAACTGGATCTATATGGAAATCTATCTCACGTGGGGGAGGTAACCTGGTAGCTCCCTTAGAAACACATTAGAAAAATCTCTCAAGATGGGATGGTCATCAAGGGATGGTCCACTAGACTCATCCTCCAATCTGTTACTAACCGTAGCAACATACAACTGAAAACCCCATCGTGCACACCGCTTAAGTTGCATAGCGGAGATGGTGTGAATGGAAATGGGCCTCCTAACTCCTAATATCACTGAATCTACTCCAAGATCATATATGCAAGCAATAGTCTTATGGTAATAGTCCACTCTAGCTCTGTGAGCAGATAACTAGTCCATGCCCAAAATGACACCATAAGACCCTAATGGAAGGATTTGAAGATCCGAAGTAGTGGTGAAGGGTCCCAAATCCACTATAGAATCCTTAACTAAGGAATGTAAAGAAACTTTGGCTCCAAAATCCATCTCAACATCCCAACTACGACCCCCCTTAACCGCCACAAGCCTGCAACGCTCTACTAAGGATGGTGCAATAAAATAATCTAAAGAACTGGAATCAAATAATATAGAGGCAGAAATACCACCAATACTACCTGTTGTCTCAATCATAGTACTCTAGTGCTCAGCTTAGTGCTTCTCGACCACTGCATAGATCCTATGACTCTATGCCATATATCCAACAAAGAGGCTCGAGATCTCGTGTCTTACCCTTGTTAGGGTTATGTGGGCAATTTCTCTAATGATGTCCAGCAACACCACAACCATAATAGCGTCCTGGTCCTCTCCAATGAGATGCAGCTCTAGCCAGGACTTACTCTATATGTCTAAACCGTGGATCCTAATGATCTCAAGCTATGGACTGATGAGGTCTCTGCTAACGAGCTCCTACTGACTGAGCTCTCGGTGCACCTTGTGTCTTGGTGGGACCCCTAGGAGGAGGCCCCATACTCTGTCCTCTCTGCACATCAAATCTCTAAGGTGGTCTATAAGGTGGGTGGGTCTGCATTGCTGGTGCTATGGTGGCTTGAATGAAGCCTATCCTAAACTCTGTCCACCCTATGGAGGAGGAACTGGCCCTTTGACCTACCATCCCGCATCTTCTAGATACAACTCAAAATCTATCTCTAGCCTCACCGTGTCTTCCCCGTGTATCCTCTATAATATAGGCCTTCTCCACGGCCTCTGCTAATGTCTATGGGCAGTGAATGCACACCATGCCACCCAAATCCAAGTTCAGGCCCTGGATGAACCTATGAATCCATACATGTTCATCCTGCATATAGTCGACATACTGGAGTAGGTCTAGAAATCGACTCTCATACTTGGCTACAATCATCGATGCCTAACGGAGGTTGTGAAACTTGTCTATCTGCTACTTTATAAACCTCTTAGGTAAATACCTACTCCCGAAATGCTCCTCAAATAGCTCCCAAGTGACTGTCTTCGAATCAGCATGGAGCTTATGCTCCTCAGTCCTCCATCAAACTCCTGCTACATCCGTTAGAAGATGGATCGCAACACGATCTTTTGTGTTGATAGTACAAGGGTAGAGCTTAAAGCATCTGCTCAAACTCAGCAACCAGGCCTCTTCCTAAAAACCACCTGTATCACCCGAATAGTGAGATGGTCGTAGCTTCAGGATCTCCCTGATATGGTCTACTGCTAATGTCTGATGACCCCTAGGTCTCTCTGCATGCTCCTCCCTCTGTCTAGGGCTTCGAGACCTTTCCCTATGTCCTAAAATCCTGTCTCCATGTCCTCTCTATCGTGACTCTACCCTAGCCGACTCGTGTGGAATTTCTCTACCCTATACTCCTTACTGTGTCGAGGGGATACATGAGCCTCTCATTGACAACTCCATGCCATGTCTAGCAAATTGTCTTCCTAAGGAATCTCCGCATATAGTGGCATTGATGTCTTTAAGGGTTTGTAAAATATGAGGTAGAATGACCGCTACAACCTACTCTGGAAGTGGTATATCTAGGTCTATGTGAAAATACCCCTCGCTAATCCGTGCCTCCTACATAGATCAAGGTGAGAGTTAGTTCATTGTTCTAGGTCTTGTTTCAGTTTTCTAAGTTTTCTATTTAATATAATTATCAAACATTGTGGTTTTCTAGATTTAAAAGAATCAACTTTACACTAGGTTAAATGTTCATGTTTCATGTTTTCTAGGTGTGCCCAAGGGTCCAAGATTTGAACCCACAACTCTGATACCAAGTGTAACGCTCGCAAAAATGACATTCTAGGAACTCACTTCAACCTAACACTTAACCCGAAAATCGACTAATTTTTTTGTTTGATTTACAAGAGAAGGTTACAATATAAGGATGTTACAAGGGTGCTTAACCTTTAGGGTTCATTAACTTACTTACACTACTTAACTCAGTTTACAAGTTAGCACAATTGTCTCTAGGATACATTTTTCAATAGTTTTATAGGAAGATAACAAGGTTTAGTTCACTTAATTAGATAGTTTCTTCTATTAAATTTGGTTCAATCCTAACAAGGTTAACCTTATGCCAATTTATTAAACTCATTACTTCAATGACTTAAAGGATCCTTTAAAAAAATTCAAGACATACTAAGAGTTTTAAAAGGGACATCACACCCTAGGAAATTAAATGGCCCCACTCACCCATTTACACATACCCTTAAGGATTTTAAATTAAAACATTTAAAATACATTTCTTCTTAATAAAGGTAGGGTCAATCCTCCACCATTGGATCAAATCCATCTTAGCCACTAGATCCTAGGGTTCCCATCCTTGCCCTAAAATCCTTATGAAATTCTATTAAAACCTATTCTCATTTTATTCTTCTCATTTGATTCATTTTCTTTTGTTAAATTTGCAGGTTGGAGAGGAGGAAGCCATGAGAGAAAAAGGAAGAAGCCATGGAGGGTTCTACAAGAAGATTTAGTCTAGGCTTAGCTTAGTTTTGTCTTTTATTTATGTAATCTATTTCCTTCAAGGATTGGGAGGAGTTTCCTCCTCCAATCTAGTTTTTATTCCAATATTTTAGTGTATTGGGTTTAAATTTGGGGGAAAACCCTACCCCCTTTGATATAAATGAAAGAATGCTTTTAGATTCACCATTTGAGTGTTTTTTTGTCTCATTCCTAAGCATTTATCTTTATTTTACTTGCTGGTAGTAATAGGTTAAATTTTACAACTTAGGAATTAGTGAAAACCGGTTAAATTTCACGCACAGGCACGGGTCCATGGAATTATGTCATAAGTGACAGGACCACCACCCAGAGCAGACCGGCGGTTCTGGGACCGCCGCCTTGCCAGGAGACAAACAGGTGGACCTTTGCCCTCTAGAGTGGTGGTTGTGAAACCGTCACCTTACCTGGGTGAAAAACACAGGACCGCCACCCTACTAAGCGGTGGTTTTGAGATCGCTGCCACTACTTGAGTGGTGGTTATGAGACCACCACTTTGCACATGACAGGCAGCGGTCCTGTTTCAAAGAATAGAACCTTAAAGATGAGAATTTTACAAAAACTAAAGTTTCTAAAGGGTGTAAAAATGTATTTTAAGTTGTCTTTATTCATTTTAAATCTCCGAATTTAGATTTGTTTCTCATTTACTCATTTCTTAGTTAATTCTAGTCATTTTAAAGTGTTTCCATTTCTAATAAAATTCATCTACTTATAAGAATAATTTATATTTGTTTAACTAGATTCTTTCTTCCATTACAAGAGCAAGAAGGAAATATAAATCTATTTTATTTCTTTGTCATTTCTTCATATAAAATCAACTTTCCTAGATACAATATAATCTAGCTTGTTCTCTTTCCTTTTTCATTACAATGTCCATTCATTCTAGATAGCCACAATAACTTTATTTTTCCATACAAAGGTATTTTGTAAATAAATTCAACTTCTTACTACTTCTATTTTTCCCTATTACATATTTGCAATAAAATCAACTCTATAATGAAATGAACTTTCTTTTCCATTTTAAAAACTTAAATCTTGTAATACAAGCACTATTTTTCTCACAATACATTCAAGATTTTAACAAGGAGAAAATACTTTCTTTTCTATTTGCAAACTAACTTTACAATAACATTCTTTCTTATCTTATTTGTTCCTTTCCACATGCAATGCAATATCAATAACAACTATTTGAATACAACTTTCCTTTCAATATATGCTACACTTCCATAGACACAAAGGAATACAATATGTTTCTTTACAATATCAATACAATGTCCTCCACTTGATGTGGGAAGTTATGCAAAATATAAATACAAGAACGAATACATTATTAAAATTTCTTCCACTCTAAGTGGGTAAAATACTAAGGAAATTTCACATGGTCATCAACAAGACTCTAATGGTCCAAACACCAACAAGGTATATTTTCTTATAATTTGCTTGATTCACAACAAAATATGGGGAGAGACAACACTCTCTACCCTACAAATATACCCAATGGAGAAGAGAAGCCATCCTCTCCATTGGCCCCCAAGCCCCAAGCACATTACAATAGGAGAAGATCCCAACTCATGACAACTACTAGCTTCCATAATACTTAACATATAATTTCACATTCATTCCATTTACATAAAAACACAACTACTCAACAAGAAGAAAATCAATCAAAACAACAATATAACAAGGCTTATCAAGAAATCCAAAAGAGTAAGACCTATGGGGAGGCCACTTATGCCTCCCAATGGGAATGGGTGCCCACCCAAAAGCCTCCAATGCAAATCACACTTTCCCTTACAACTCATATGCCTTCCTCAAGGACCCATTATACCTCCATAACTCTTATGCCTCCTTACATCTTTTGTGTCTCCCTCATAGTAAGACCAAAAAGGAAATGCAAACATCCCTCAAAACAAGGTGGGGAACCCAATAAAAACTCCCTCCAAAAAGGATAAACTCTTATGCCTCCCTACATAAAACTCACCATAGTCTCCTCCCACTCAAAAAATTAGGCAATGTACCCAAACCTAAACAACATTCCAAAGGGAAAAAAAAACATACAACACAACATAAGAACACAAAATAAAAGAACATAATTTAAACTAAGGTGAAGCTCCTACCTCTCCATGATAGAGCTTGTACCAAGTATGAAGTTTCAAGCTTCTCCGAAGATCAAGACAAGCATCCCCAAAGCTCCACAATCCACAAACTCTCTCCAAAACCTCTCACTCTCCAAAAATTCAAGAGACTAAAAATGATCATCTAACCCCAAAACAAGCAAAAAGGATTTAATAAATAGAGAAAAGAGAGGGAGGGATCATGTAGCTCCAACTAGGATAACACCTCATTTCCTCTCCACTCCACATCATTTGGTCAACCTAAAATTCCAAATCACAATTAATAAGTGGTTGGAGGTGTTTCACCCGATTCTCGATCGTTTATTTGAAGCGTTAACAAAATAGATAGGGTAACAGGCGTAGGAGGAACACTTGTTCAAATATTGGTTGATGGGTTTTGCACGTGTATGACTTACAAATCCACAATTGATCGTGAGAGCTTCCTTTTGGCTAGGAGGTACTACCTCTAATGCAAAGAAAGACCACCAGAAGGATATAAAAATATGGGTAGTGAACCGCCACCGTATGCTAGATCCGAGAATTGTGATACTTCCTAAATGCCCGTCACCCACTTTGTTTGAAAAAATTTAATGTTGTAAAAAAGTAAATCCTATTGTATTTTGAAATAATTTTGGTATATCACTTTAAAACACAATAAGAAGTAGATCTAATCTAATAGGCTAAGCTAGAATAGAATCCAAAGGTTAAATGATTGGTTTTGGGTTCTGCAGGTTTGATAGAGGTCACAGATAGATCGCAGGTGAATGAGGGTAAGATGAAATTTGGTGGGTAGGTCTCTGTTTCTAGGTGTGGGAAAATATAGAGACCAATTTCGTTCAGCCGACGGTGGTTCGATGTAATCGGGTGCGATCGTGAGATATGGAAATATCACAGAACAAGCTGTGGTCTCCTTTGTGATTACACAAAGGACTTTGGTGGGTCGAGATGAGGTATTGGGTGACTAGAGTAGGATTTGGCGAGGTTTTAATGGGTATATGGAGGTGAAAACATTGGAGAAGGTCAATAGGGGGAAAATAAACAATAGATGATAAAATGATGATAAAATGAAATAAACCAGAAAGTATGATGTTATACTTACTTGGATTCCAGTTCAATGCCTGTGTGTGAGGGATGGAGGTGCTGATGAGGGGTTTGAAGGCTACAAGTGGTCACCAACTGAAGAAAATATTCTGCATGGGCTACATGTACACTCCTCTTTGCTTGGATGGATTAGATCATGGTGGGATGGTCATGCAGGGAAAATATGCTCAATCTCCTTCCTTGCATGTGGGTTTTCATTGGAATTTTCTCTCTAAAAATGTGTTATCTCTCTAAGATGTGTTCTTTCTTGTCAACATTATCTCAATGTTTTCCAACCTTGAGAATATGGTTTTTTAGAGGTTAAAACGGCAACCAACGGCGGTCCGGCTTAGCCGATGATGGCTAGGGTAACCAACGTTGGTCAAGGTGGGATTTCCTAGGTTTACTAAACTAGGGAGATCTTCTTGATTTCGTTGAATTTCATGTCATTATCCCATGGATTATATTGGGAGCTTCTTGTGAGCATGCGTGAATGTGGTTAGAGGGAATGTAGGCATTGATTTTTAGGGTTTGGGTAAGTCTTTGTTAGTTATGGCAACTTGATAAGAATAGGTCTTAGGTTGAGTTCGCTTGGTGAGGTGTCTAAGTGAATTGTATGTGTGGATATTATATAACTAATAAATATAGTGAGGATAATGAATTAATTTAATTAGATTAATTAAATTAATATTTGTGGGGAAGGGGGTCATGGGTAGGTAATTGTAATAAAGGGTGCTTATTGGTCGAGGTATGAAAGGGGAGTGTGACCTGATTTTAGTGTCTACATTTTTCCCCTTTTTGTTGTGTAGCTTGTATTGGTAAGCAACACTAACAAAAATAAGATGTGGTTGCTCCATGTGTGGGTTAATGTGATCCGCCTCAAACCAGAACTGACAATGAAGCAAGTCAAGCGGTGAGTGCTTTAATAAAAGGTAAATGTGTGGAAATGGCAGGTGGGCACGGGAGAAAAGGGTGAAAGGTCTACTCGGGAAATCTAGGTAATGGGCGGGTCAAAGGTAGCAAAAGCTAAACACACGCACATGTATAAACCGCAGCATGCTACTAAGTTGAAGAGTAGGCAAATGCTACATCATCTAAGGTTGATAAGTGTATCCAAACAAGGTTGAAGTGAATTTGGTATCCAAGGTTTAGGATATGGTCAGGAAACACAACGTAGGTTAGGTGCAGGAATGTTTAGGTATGTTTCGGTACACCAAAGGTAGTGTCAGAATAAATAGTCATGGTAATAGGCTAGGTAAGGTCATTAGGTCAATCAACACAGTAACAAAGCCACAAGGTATAGCGAACACATGAGGTCAAAGGTCACTAGCGATGGTCCAGTCCAAATATCTAGGTCACGGCACGGATAAGGCCAAGGTATGGGTAAAATAATGAGTCCCCAAAGGAGGAAAAGGGTAGGTAGGTGAGGAGATCTAAAGATAAGGTAAATAGGTTGGATACAAGTGGGTTGGGGTAAAGGATCGGGGTAAAGGGTGGGGTAAAGGGAAAAGTAAGGGCAAGATGCGAGTGAAGGTGACCGATGGGTCATATGTGAAATGTTGTATAATCTATGCATAGTGATGATAGAGAGATGGTAGGTGTAATAAATGTATGTTATGGTAAGCAACTTGTTATGTATGTGGCTTAGTTTCCAATTTTATTATAAAAGGGGAACTAAGTGAAATGTGATGTAAATGGTGAGTTAGGCATGGTTGATGAATTGTTTTAGGGTAGAGAATGGCCGAGCTAACCTCCAAGGCCCCCATGCCCTCGGAGTGCTGCCTACATAGTCCCAGTGAAAAGGGACATCAAGCCAATGTAGTTCTCCCATGAGCTAGGGAAGAATATGAAAGTAAGTTGGTAGGTTTTGGGCATGTTGCGGGTTTAGGTTTAATAGGTGTAGGTAGATTATAGGTAAAATGATGTAGGGGAAGGTGATTATGGTGAAAGGGGAGGATTACCTAAAAGGTAAGCGTCGAGGACCAAGTCCTGTATAAGGTAATCAAAACGTAAACAAAGATGGTTAAAAGATAAGAGGGGACAATAAAGCCACCTGATTGGGTAGGATCATACCGAGTAGATCATACCTTGGAGGGGGTGATGAACATAAGACCCGAAAGGCATTGCATGATTAACTGTTCTATGATGAAGGTAGTCACATGATCACCAAATGTCTAAATTCCAAGATGTCCCTTGAGGCAATTGAGACAATGAGAGTGGAAGTTGTAAGGAGGGTGAAAGGTAGTTAATTTTATATGTTTTGAGTGACAGGGCTTTTGGGCAAGGGGTCCTAGGTCACAATGGGAAAGTCCATGACTAATTTTTTTTTTTGTTTTGATAGACTGATCGATGCAGGAAGTCTATATGGGATAAATAATATGGTACTCCTTGAGGTATTCGTGAAGCTGATCGGTGCGAGAAGCTGCGGTTTCTCTCATTTTTATTTTTTAAGATTTACATAGCTGTCCTTCGAGGGAGCAGTCTATTTATAGCAGCAATTTTTTTGAGAGGAAGATGTCCTTTTGAGGGAGTCATATTTTATTAGAAGTTTGACTCAAGGAGTTTGGTCCCATGTGAGGTCTTTGAAATCATGGACAAGACCAAGGTGGAGGATAGGACTCTTGTTCAAAAGGAAAGGTGGAATGACCATGGGATCTCATCTAAAGGTAGACAAAAAGTATCCATGAGAATCATGCTATGTGCAGCGCCGTGGTACACATATTCAAGAAGAGATAACAAGTGACGGGTACTCACATGATTCTTGTTTAATCGTTGGGGAGGTGTATGGAGTGGGTAGCGCTCAAGGGACGAGCCTGGAAAGAGACAAAGGGTGAGGTAGGATGACGAGTCAATAATAGAATGGTCGAAGATGCAATGCGTTAAGGGGCTCAGGTTCGGGTTTACCATCAAGTGAAGATAAATGATAGGCACCTGATCCATAGGTATGAGTTATGATGTATGGTCCAAGCCAATTAGGAGAAAATTTTCCCTGTTTAATTTTTTTCTACTTTAGTTACGTGTTGATTTTCTTTCAAGAAAAGGTCACCGACTTGGAAGGTTCATTCATGAACATGTTTTTCATAAGCACGTTTGATACGTTGTTGGTAAACTTGAAGGTGATCCAGAGTGTTAAGATGACGTTCGTCTAATAACTCTAGCTGTACTAAGCGGTCTTGATGAAATTCATCATCAGTGAGCATGTCATGGAGAGAAATGCAGTGAGGGGATCTAGACTTTGAGAGGTAGAACAACCTCTGTACCATAGACTAGTGAAAAGGGTGTGGCCGCAGTGGAAGTGCGAATACTAGTGTAGTATGCCCACATGGCAAAAGGAATGTGCGTATGCCAATCCTTCCCAGTATCATCAACCAATTTCATGTGAATTTTGTTAAGGGTTTTGTTAGTGGATTTGGCTTGGCCATTGGTTTGCGGGTAATAAGGTGATGAGAAACTAACTCGAATGTCAAAGGCGTCATAGATTTTTCGCAACGCTTTATTTTTGAATTGTTTTCCATTTTCAGTGATGAGGTAATGAGGAACACCAAAATGACAAATGATGTGATGGTTAATGAACTCACATATTTTCTTAGATTTTGTGGAGATGAGTGGTATGTCTTCCACCATTTTTTTGTAGTATTTGGTAGCAGTTATGAAACATTGATGGCGTTGGGAAGAATGGGCATTGATTTCTTCAACAAGATCCAAACCCCATTGAGAGAAGGGCCAAAGATCATGAGCGACCTGTAAGGCATAACTGGGTGTATGATGAAGGTTGGAATGTTTTTGGCATTTTACACAACGTTTGACATAGTCGCAATAATCATGGTTAAGGGATGGCCAGTAATAGCCTAGGCAAAGAATATGCTTAGCAACAAAGGACACTAAAGTGACCTCCACATATGCCATCATGAACCTCCTTAATGGTATAAGGAATTTCAGAACTTGTGAGGCATCGTAAGAGAATACCATTAAAGCTACACTTATAGAGGAGTCCCCCCAAAATAATGAAATGAGAGACCTTTTAAAGAAGCCAGGGTTGTTTGTTACAAGTGATTTCAAGAGGTAAGATGGAGAGAGAAAGGTAATCGGAGTATTGTTTATACCAAAGGTCATTCGGTCAGGGTGTCGGTTACGATCGAGTAAACATCGTGAGGTAAATAAGAAGGTAAATGGAGGTGTTGTACAGTGACAAATATTTTCGAATCGGAAGGGGAAGTGGGTATTTGGGAAGCTAAGAAGGCCATGATATTTGTAAATTTGTTGGTTGAATGTGGGATAGTTTGAAGGGTGTAACGATCAAAGGTGGTCAAAAGTATTTTGACAAGTTTTTTATACTTTTGAAGTATCTCGTTACGACATTGGTACATACTATTGACTTGGTTGATGACTAATTATGAATCACCAAAGATGTGGATTGATTTGACATCTAGGGCATATGTGGCTTGGAGACCTAGTACGAGCACTTCATATTCGGCAATATTGTTGGTGCATTCAAAATCTAGTTTGAAAGACAAAGGCATGGGTTCACCATCTAGAGGAATGAGGATAATACCAGCCCCATCCCCATGTTGACACTTGGAACCGTCGAAGAAAAGTGTCATTTGGTAAGGGGGTTTGTCCAGGGAAAGGGTAGCAATCGACTCATTTGGGAATTAAAAATTAGAGGGTTGATCCCCAGAAATAGGTGTGTCGGCCAATTGGTCGGTGATAGCTTGGCCCTTGATGGACTTTTGATGAATGAATTCGAGGTCAAGATCAGCTAAAAGCATAAGCCATCATGCAACATGCTAATTTTGATAAGGTTTGGTGTACATGAAGTGTAAGGGATCGGTGTTGGTCACGACATAGGTTTTGTGGTTGAGTAGGTAATGGTGGAGTTTGGTGGCAACAAAAACTAATGCTAAATTCTTTTTAAGGATGGTTGTTTCAGGTTTCATAGTCCAAAAGAGTACAGCTTATGTAATAAACTACCTGCTCCCGTGTTGTTCATTTCGATGAGCGAGCATGGCTCCCAAGGAATGATTAGTAGTGGATATGTATAAGTAAAAAGGTTGATTGTATTTAGGTGGAATTAGTACGGGTGGTTGTAGAAGGTATTGTTTTATGGCCTCAAAATCTTTGTGACAATCATCATCCCATTTAAAGGAGACATCCTTCCTAAGCGAGATAATGAAATGGTTGACAAAGATCGAGATAATTGTGAAATGAAACGGTGAATGGACTGTAATTTACCTTGCGGGGATATAGAGTTGGAAAAGGTTAGTAGGCAGAGGCATTTCAAGGATGGCCTTGGCTTTAGCGTCAACTTCTATACCACGAGGGAAACAATAAATCCCAGGAGCTTTCCCGAGGAACCGCAAAGACACACTTCTTTGGCTGAAGGCGGACGTAATACTTAATGAGGTGTTCAAAGATGGTTTTAAGGATGTCAAGGTTCTCGAGAGAGATGTTTAGATTTGGCCAAGAGATCATCCATGCAATCTTCTAATATGCAATGCATGATATCATGGAATATATAAGTCATAACACACGATATGTGGCACTAGTGTTTTTAAGGCCAAAGGGCATGACTCGATACTAGAACGTCCCCCAAGGGGTTATGAATGTGGTCTTGTGTTGATCTTCTAGGGCAAGAAATTTTTTTATAACCCAAGAAGCCATCCATGAGTGATAGCATCTCATGACCAAAGGTGAGGTCAACCAGCTTAATCAATACCGAGCAAGGGAAATTCATCTTTCAAAGGCGGGATAGGTTAAGGTCACGGAAGTTCATGCAAATGCAAAGTCCCCTATCACTTTAGTAATAGGGATAATGTTAGAAATCCAATGAGGATAATAAATGGGTAAGATGAAGGACACGGAAAGAAGGTGCTAAAGTTATTCTTTGATGAGAAGAGAAATGTGAGGGTGCATTTTCCTCGGCTTTTGTTTGATATGTTTGGCATTGGGAACGGTTATGAAATTGTGGACCACTATGGTGGGGTCAATACTGGGCATGTCTATGTAAGACCAAGCGAAAGTGTGATTATGATCTCGGAGGAAAGAAGTGATGGCTTCATGTTTAGCAAAGACATATAAAGATTATCCGATCTTTAGGATATGCGGGTTGTCCTGAATATGAATGTTGATCTCGATAGTCGATTCATTCAACATGGTTTGTGTCTCAGAGGGTAATGACCGATAAATATATGAGTCTTCTGCACTAAGGTAGGTGAGTATGGATTCATCATCCTGACATTGAATGACATGAATTGTAGGTGTGTCATCATCGATCATCTCAGGATATAGGAATGGAAGAGTGGAAGGGGCCTCGCCTTCACATTGATAAGTCAAAGGCCCCAAGGAAATGGTGTTTATGAAAAAAAAAAAAAAAAAAAGTTAGGAGGGATAGATTTAGGATCCATCGACTCCGTCGGTGAGGGTGGTGATGAAAGTGGAGCAGGTGAAGGTGGTGATGAAGATGAAGGTGGAGAAGGGCTAGGGTCCTCAATGAGTTCAATGCGGGCCTGTTTGGTAGGAGGTTTGGGGAAGCCGATACCACTACGGTCGTTATGTTTGTGGGTGGTACATGGAATAATAGTATGGCGGCCTTTCTCGTAAAATCCAAAACCAAAACCCTTCCACACACAATGGTGTAGGAAGGTGTGGGTGAAACAGTGATTGGTAAGTGATTGGAAGTCAGCAGAAAATGGGTGGGTTTGTGATGGTGGTTCAGGTGTGTAAGTGGTAGTATCAAGTCCCCCATAGGTGAGACTAGTACGAAGATGAGGAGGACCATAAAGGAGGCGTTCTCCTATACGGTGATCATAACGAAGGGTGTTGGTGAAGGCTTCAATACTCTGTGGAGTAAGGAATGTGTTGACACTATATAGGCGGTGTTGGTGTCGAATCGCAGCACCCCTGGGACTCTGCAACACGATGGGTTGAGAATCTCAGTGCGATTGCACAACATGGAGCTTTTCCCAAGTGTGGGACCTCGCAAAATCGGAAAAGCTCTCCGGATGAAGGCCGGCTCCTATTCCTCTGTTCAGATGCACCAATAAAATGTAGAGGTTTACCCAAAAAAACTTAATCTAACTACCAAGGAGACAGGGAGAGAGAAATGCATAAAAATAAACCTAAGCTAAGGAGGTGATGCACCGAGGAATGTTGGACACCCGTTTTGCAAGATTAAACACAGACCACATAGATGTAATACCACACCATGCACAGTGACCAAAATGCAATGAGAGATCAAAATAACAGCAATGAATATATGAGAGGGTTTAAAATCAATCACAGACATACATATATTGCTCAAGGATCGATTCAATACATTGCAATGGCCAAGAGGCAAAAACAGCATTACAATCCATATGGGAGGCTTGAAAACTCCACAAATTCTCTTGCAAGTAGGAGAGAAGGGAGGATGCAAAACAAAAATGTCTAACCCTTTTTTAGAGCCTCTCTTTACCAATATATAGGAAGAAAATGAGGGAGAAGAGAAGAATTCGGAGCTTCCCCAACCACCTCCAAAACTGCACCTAACTTCCACAAACCATGGTGGTAGGTAAAAAACTCAACAAACCAAATTATGGTGAACTGTATTTTTGCATTTTAAGAACTTGTTCCTACCCAATTAAAGATATCTAGTCGTAGTTGGGTAGAGGACGCTGAGAGCTTTCCGAAAAGTCCAACCTTGTGTGAATCCGAGCCCCCTGTAAAAAGTTATGGCGATCTGAATATTTCCCGCGTCAGGGTCTTCTCCCTGTCGGGTTCGGGGTTCTCCTCTGCATTTGCATCTGGTTTGGAGGATGCCTCGACATGCTTTCACCCCGTGCTTCTACACCTCCGAAACCCGCTTCACCTTTGCGTCGGGTTTTCCAACCCTTGCGACATGTTCTTTGCTGTGGGGTTTATCCGCCCCTCCGACATGCTTCTGCGCCATGTTTCTCCACCTCTGAAACCCGCTTCGCCTTTGCATCGGGTTTGTGGAACCCCCAAGCATCGGGACATCCTTTGCAATCTGCATGCTTCATGTTTCGTGTTTCCCGAAACCCGAAACCCGATTTTCCTTTGATGTCGGGTTTTCCAACCCCTCCGACATGTTCTTGATGTCGGGTTTTCCAACCCCTCCGACATGTTTCTGCGTCACAAACCCGATTCCCTTGGTGTATCTACATTTACCCGGGGGGGGTAAATATATACAACACGGTACTCCCCTAGAGTGAGGCATTGAAAAACACCTTCCAAGGGATCGGTGGTTGGTATGTAGGTAGCTGGAATGGATGATGTGTCGAGGTTGATGTAGAGGTGGAGTTAACAGATTAGGAAGTGTTATCACCGAATCACAACACCCTTATGTTTATACAAGTGCATATACTTGAACTCACGGTGTGATTGGATAACATGGGTACTATCTCCAAGTTGTGGGACTTGCTACTTGAGATAGACCTCCAGAGAATGTTGGTTCTTGCTCCTAAACTACCTGCCACAATCTACTCTAATGTAGGATAAGCTAACTGTTCTAGTCTAAATTTTTAAGGGACCAGGGAGAGAGAATGCATAAAATGAAAGCCTACACTAAAGAGGTGATACACCAGAAAAGGAGGGTGTGAGAGTAGTCTCCAAATGTGTGAAATACAGAGGTAAAGTGCACACTAGAAGAGGTGATGACAGTTCACCATAATCTAGCAAAATGCATTCACAACAATATTCCAAGCATACACAATGATAATGAATCCCTGCAAGAACATAATAAATAGACACAATATTCTTATAGAAAGATCAAAGGGGCAAGAAGAATGCAAGAAAACACAGCAGGGGAAGATACATCCACAAACTAGTATTTTATTGCTTCATGATATGCACAGTTCAATCTATTACAAGATAAGGGCCTAGATCACCATGCAAGGAGTCCACTACAAGGGCCTGCAACACACTGGCTTCACAAAGAAATTTTGGCAGAGCTTTGCTACCCAAAAACTCTCTCTTTTACAATGAGCCCAACACTCCAATTTATAGAAAAAATGAGAAGGAGAAGAGAAGGGAAAATGGAAATCCCGAAATCTGTCCTTCAACCACCTGTAAGAGGCATTAAATTGAGTGAAATGATTGTATATTACTTGCAAAAGGCTCCCCATACTATCCCATGTGCTGCAGCAGAGAAAGAATGATGACCATGCCTCTTAATTGCACTCCCAACTACCAAATAAAACACTGTTCTGAACCCGGCCACGTTTTCTTAAAAATCTCAATCAATTTCTAATCAAATCCATAATTTCTTGATTGCTGTGCATTGGGCTCGGAACCATGATTCCAACGGTACCAATTTTGTGCGATTTTGTTGAGAAATGCAAAAGTTATGGCCTTCTGAGTGCGGGCAGCTATTTTGGGCCTGGCAGGCGTTTTCTGTCATTTGACGGGAATGAGCATTAACTGACTGGAGCTGAATATATTTCTCTTATTTAAATATATCTACCCTCATCAAAAATAAGAAAGTCCAATTTTGTGAAAATTGGAGCTCGGAGTCAAAAGTTATGGCCGTTTGAAGTTTCACGGGCTAAACGTTGACTTTTCTTCTCTGCCTTCAGTCGCTTCGGCTTTTCACGTCCCACGTGTCCCTTTGTCCCAAATGTCCCGGTCTTTGCGCGAGACAAATTCTTTCGAACCGCTCGAAATGGGCTTCCATGTCTCTTTTCTGCCGGTGACACATGGCGTGATCTAATTAGCTTTCGGCTCCTTTGGCTATCCGCGTCCTGCACGTCCCTTTGTCCCACTTGTCCCAGTGCTGAAGTTCCCTGTTTCGGCTGAACCGGCCGGTTCACGTACTCTCGTCCCAACTGTCCCAGACTGTTTGGGACAAATTTTCCCGATTCACCCGGTTCGGCCGGTTCGCGCCCTTTTGTCCCAACTGTCCCGGTGCGAAAGTTCTCATTTCGGCCGATCCGGCCGGTTCGCGTACTTCACGTACCTTCGGCCCAACTGTCCGGGCTGCCTTAAGTCTTTTCAGCCGACTTGCGTCCTCCGCGTACTAACTGCCCAGATGTCCCAGACTGCCTGTTTCAACAGTTAGTCAATTTTTTCCATTTTTCGGCCAGTTCGGATTTCCGCGTCCCGCGCGTCCCTTTGTCCCAAATGCCGCAGACCGCCTGGCGGCCTTTCGGCCGGTTCGCGCCCAGATGTCCCTCACGTCCCGACTGTTGCGAGGACTAAGACTTAGCCATTTTTCATGATTTTTCCTGGCCCGAACTTGTTTTTTCAATTTTTTCACATTTTTAAAATTTGCTTTGGGTTTTCCTCTTGGACAAAAGAGTTAGAAAGAACCCGAGGGGACCCCAGAAACATGATTTTTGCCTTGAATCAATATAATTGCTTGGGACTAAAGAATTTGATGCATGTTATCAAAATTACCTTTGGGGTGAATTTTGGATAACAAGAAGCTAATGGGTCAGTCGTGGAGGTTATAGCAGTGGTAGGAATGGAGGAGGTATGTGTGGTGAAAGCAATGGTTGTACTAGTAGGTGGAGGTGTAGGTGAAGTGGTAGTGGTTGTGGAGGTAGATGGCTTGACAGGTATGAGCACATCATTGGGTCGGTAAAGCATGTTGCATGTTTTGAAAGGTGATGGGTCAGCTGGAATGGTATAAGTGTGTCCTTTATGTTCAAACTTTACACAACGATGCAAAGTGGAAGGAACATAACCCATGACATGGATCCAGGGTCTACCAAGCAACAAGTTATATTGGAATTCCCCCTCCAAAATGTAAAACAATTTTGGAATAGTGCGGGGCCCACGTGAACATGAAGGATGATAGTGCCTAGTGTGGAGGTGATAACATCATTGAATGAACGCAACATGACCAGATGTTTATGCATGTAATTGTCAGGTATGTGCATTTGAGAAAATGCATGGGATGAAATGATGTTAATGCTAGCACCTCCATCAATCATCACACGGCGTATCCATATGTCATCAATGTGGATAGAGATGAAGAGGGCTGGATCCGGGTCATCATTTTGGTGCGGTGCGATCTCTTCCTCTAAGAAGCTAAGGGAGGCCACTTGGTGAACAAGATGGGGTGAAGATGAAGGTGGTAATTTGGTGAGAGAGGCTACATGATGGGGTGTGATAATGGAGGCTACGGGTGTAGGGTCATTGGGTAAAACCTCAATAGATTAAAGAACCTCCATGAGAGCTTGACGATGGGATTCCAAGGTTTGGATGAGGTCGTATAAGGACATTTTGAGGGGATATTGGTGTAATTTTTTGAGCATGGTGTGATGTGTGATGCCATTAGAGATGGGGTACGTGGGGCCACAGATAGTTATTTTAGGTATGGGTGCAGATGGTATGTTGGGTATAGGATTGGTTGGTAGGTCAGTTGCCTTTTCTTTTCCCTTCTATGCACATGTAGTGACGTGTATCATGTTGATTTGAGGGGAGTTGGAAAATGGAGAAGGTGTAGGGTGAGTGGTGTAATGACATGAAGGGAAAAAACCTACTGGAGGAGAAAATCCTTGTGAGGTGAGTGGGTGCAATGACATTGGGGTGGTGGCGTGGAAAGCTCTCTGATGTGAACCATGTTAATTTCAAATCTTGAGGGTGACTCTAGGAGTGGTGAGGGTGGAGGTTGTGGTTGTTGAGTGGGCAGTGTGGGAATGGGTGTCGGTGAAACAAGATCCTCGTCAAGAAGGTCATCGTCATCAAATTTGGTTTCTAGTGGACACAATTAGATAAGGATGGTTTTCAAGGCCTTGTAGTTCTCCACATCGTGCCCTAGCACACGATGGTATGTGTAAATTTTAGTATCGTCAAACCCTTTTGGCTTGGGTTTGAGGGGATCGTAAGGTCGGAGTGGTTGTAATGTGATAACAGAAGTCTCGAGGAGGTTGGTTACAATTTTTCATAGGACCCTGCTAGTGGATCACAATGGGAAGTGAACGTGGGTTTGGGTGTAGGTGTGGTTGATTATTAAGGAACTATTTTTGGAAGAGTAGGAATGGGTCGAGTTATGGTTTTAGGTGCCGGTGTGGTTTTAGGTATCAGTCGTGTTTGTTTGGGTAGGGGTACAGTAGATGGACGGGTAGGAGGGTGTGTGGTTGTTTTGACTACCTTATTATGGGGTAGTGGGGTTTTGTTTTTGGGTTACACCTTCTTGGGTAAAGGTGATGTGGGTGTACGAGGTCTAGAAGGAAAAATAGATGGAGGAAGAGGGAGAGTTACCCATGGGGATAACGGGGGTACTATGAAGGTAGATGACGCGGGTCGTGCTTGGTGTGTGAGGGAAAATTACTGAAGTGTAGTGGGTAATGAAGCAATAGCTGAGGGTATTGGAGGTATTGGTGTTAAAGAGATTACAGGTGCGGGTGTAAGTTGTGTTGTGTGACTGGGTAGGTTAGACGTTTGTGAGGAAGGAATGGGTTGTTATGTTATTTGTTTATGGATTGGTGAAAGTTGCTTGACCATGTTGGGCATCCGAGGTCTTAAGAAAAACGGGACAAGTGTGGGTGTTATTAGTGCGGTCGGGGTATGAGGTCGATGAGTTTTTTTCTTTGGTTTGGGTGTTAGAGTAGGTGTGGTATTGACATTGGAGGATGTAGCTAAATCCAGTTTAATAGGTGGATGAGTAAGGCTGGTGGTCGGGGTGACCCCTAAAGTGGTAATAGGTTTAGTTGAGGCAAATATTGTAGGTGTGCATTTGGGTTTAGTTGTAGGTTGGGTTATGGGTAAGGGTGTGGTTTGAGTGCTAATAGGTATCGTGGAAGGGGTTGCGATAGAGGTGGTTGTGTTTGGTTTGATTGGTCGAAATGTGTTTGGGTAGATAGTGGAGGTATCAATGAGGGATCTCTGCATCTGTGTTGAGACGGGAGTAAGAGGCACCCCATAGTAAATCCCTATCCACATAATCTAAATGATCGGCCAAATGTGAGAACGGAACGTCTGTAGGTGGAGTTGGTGAGGACCTAATGGAAATTCCCGTAAAATGTGTCTTAGAGACGGGAATTGGCTAGCTTCAACTTCCAGTGGGTAAGAGAGCCGAAAGTAGGTCTACGGGATTCTGGGTAGCTGATGGAGAATGCTTGCCAAGAGGCAAAGATATCTCAACTGGGTCTATGATAGGTGGAGGAGATGATGGGAGCTCCTCTATAAGTGGAGGAACATATGGGTACTCCTCATGGGTGGAGGAGATAATGGGTGCTCCTCTATGGGTGGAGGAGGTACTGGGTGCTCCTCTATGGGTGGAGGAGGTACTGTAGGTAAAGGTTCTCTAAGTGGTAAAGCCAGGGGTGAGATGGTCTCAACGTTAGCGGAAGACCCCTCCGTAGGTGATGAAGGAGATGAAAGGTGGTCCTCTATTGGTAAAGGAATAGGGGAGGTTGGTTCCAATGTGGAAGGAGGATTTCGGGTTAGGATCTCCTCTATGGAAGGAATATGGGGTAATTGGGAGGTGACAAGTACCTCATTAAAGATAGCGTGAACCTCGCAGGTATGGGTATCATGAGTTGATGTCTCACCGGTTTGATTGGATGAAGGGGCATGGTTGGGAAATGGTTTTTTGAAGATTTGTAGATTTTGGTTGGGGTGGCATTGGGATTATCCACAGTTAACTCACCTTTCTCGAGCATTTCTTGGACAATATTTTTGAAAGTGATGTAGTTGTCGTCACTATGACCCTTTACTCGATGATAGTTACAGAAATCATGTTCTTTATACCATGCATACATGCGGCTAGTAGGGTCAAAACCAATGTGTGGTTTTATAGGTGGAAGGGTGATGGCTTCAGCTTTGATAAACTTTTCTAAGATAGAAGAGTAAGGTTCCCCAATTGGGGTATATTTTCGCTACTCTCATCTGAATTGAAAAGTCTAGATAGGTGAGACATTAGATGAGGGGTATCCTAATTTGGCTGTATGAGATGGGCCGGCCTTAAGTACCACCGCATTAGCAAGTGCCCTTAGCTTTTGAATAATTAGTTTGTGGTTTGGAAGAAGAAGAGGTATCGTTCAACTTGAATGCCGAATTCTTAAATTACATAACTAGATTTTCTTCTCTTCGATGGCCCAAATCTCTAACTTTCATGCCATAGTGAATGCCTCTTCAAATGTTTGGAAGGTTTGAACTGCAAGGTCAGGGAGATATGTCTAGCACAAGCCCATGTGAAGAGATCGATGAGTTCTATTTGTGGCAGTTGGAAGGTAAGTTAGTTGATCAAGTTATGCCAACGAGTGACAAAATGTGCGATATATTCATCCACATACTGACATGTGGAATATAGATTTGTCATGGTAACCTTCTTGATGATATTGATAGAGAAATGATCCAAGAAGGCTTGGGCTACCTGATTGAATGAGAACATAGAGTGTTTAGGTAACCCACTATACCATTCTAATGCAGTCCAGGAGGGACATGGGAAAGGTTCTCAAAAGCAAGGCATCATCATGAGTGATAAGATAACACCCGTGTTTGAATGACCGCAAATGATGATGTGGGTCTTCTTTGCTATTGAAATGATTGAGTTTAGGCATTTCCCAATGCACAGGGTATGAATGGATAGGAATGGATGGGTGAATAGGCTCATTGCAAATCTCAGCGTAGTTGAGAGTGTTATAAGAGTAGGAAACCGATGCCTCCAATGTCCGCATCTTGTCCAACATCATCTTAATTAGGTCATTGGTGCGTTGTGATGACTGGATGCCTCCTATAGCGTGAGAGGGTTGGTTTTGGGCATATAATAGGGGTGGCACTCCAGTGTATGGGGCTGCCATGTAGGGTGGTGGAGAAGAAGGTAGTGACATAGGGGTACATACCCGGAATGTATAATGGATGAAATGGGAGGTTGTTGATAGTATGTATATGGGGGTGGAAGGGTCGTGGTAACCCCAGTGGCAATAGGGGCTAATGATTGTGGAATAAAAAGAACCACATTATGAAATGGGGTAGGGGTCATTGACACTAGAGGTGGTAATGTAGCTACGGGTATGTGTGAGACATTAGGGGTGGATGAGGTTGTGTTTGGGGTAGTTGTCGAGGGTATGGTGGATGTAACGGGTGCCACAGAGGTAGCAGACATGGCAGTCATAGTGGGTATAGGACCTAACTGTGAAACGAATGGGGGTAAGGTGGATGCGGGTAGCATGGAGCCAAATGGGGTCGATGCGGGAGTGGGTACGAGAGTCGGGGGATAGATACGGGCATGCCATATATCAACTAACCCGAGGTGTCTCGAGTGGATGAGTGGGAAAGGTAAAACTGCAAGGTGGCAGGGTTTTGGTCAAGGAGTCATGCAAACTCCTCATCTCTCGGTAGTGATAGTAATAGGATGGATGGGATCCATGGTTGGTGATAAAATGGAAGGTGGTGAAGGACTAGGTGGGAGTGGTTGATAACTGGTGTGAAATATGAGTGTGCTTGCTTATCTTTGGGTCAGCACCATGTGAACCAAGATCGATCAAATCGAGTTGGGTTGCTTCTCTGTAAATGACACAGAGAATAGCAAGAACAGGTGAATCAGTGACAAAAAGTGGATTAAGTACCAAATGGTGGCTGGAATGTGAAATAGGCTAACCGATGCCGGTTAGGGAAAACCGATGCCAGTCAGGGGTAACCACTGCCGGTTATTGTAGAAAATGACAGTGAGTAAACAACGAGGCAGAAGGTAAAATCTGACAGGTATGCCAAATCTGAAGATGTTTAAAACATCAATGGGAATAATGACAAAGGATGTGGACTGTGAAAAGTGGAAGAAAGTGAAGCAAAATGTCCTTTTGAGTAGGTTAGCAAAAGGACTTGGAACCGACATCGGTTGGGTATAACCGATGGTGGTCAAAGGTAACCGACGACGGTTACTATGAAATTGAAATAGTGATGAAAGAAAGTGGTTGTGAATTAAAATCTGATGTAGAATCAGACCCATAATTCTAAGAATGATGATGATATGGCCTAGGCACACTCAGGTGAAGCCGGAATACACCAACTGTGATGAGGAGCATGCAAGGATGAACAAAAAAGTGACGAATGTGATCTCTCACCTCAAAATGCAAGCCAAGCAGAAACACTAAGAAAATGCAATCCTAGGAGTGCTTTTTCTATTATGTTTGTTTAGCTTATGCTATTTAGGGACTAACACATGAATTGTGAAATAGAGTTTTTGTTGATGATGGCTTCCTACAAAGAAAAATATCTAAAAGTTGAGGTTTGGTATGTTATGGTGGGCGGGCTTCGCTCTGAAGTATGACTCGATAGAGTAAATGAGCCGGGTGCCCACTATGTTGTGATCGTGTCATCACCTACAACTTCTTCCAAGTATGATTTTGTTTATGAATGTATGTATTTTGAATTTTTGTAAGGTTTGGTAAGACTCAGAGAAAGAGAAAAGGACAAGTTCTTTCCTACGATTCATTTTTCAACCATTAGCTGGGCATGACTTCCAGCGTATAGGTTACCCTCAATTAATGTGAGCTAATGTAATAAATTAGAATGGAATGCACTTATTTTTAAACCCAAATCAAAAATGTGAAATTGGATGACACAATAAGATGAAGAGGAAGAGGGATGCTCTTTCACTACAATGCAGAAAACATGAAGAAATGGTTCTTTTTAATTACACCAAAAGAAAAAGTTTCCTTTAGAGCAAATAGAAAGAAGAGGTGGATTACCAAAGAAGAAAATTAGTGTGTACGCTTTTCAGAAGGGAAACAAACACACAATTTTTTTCTAGGAATGAATGAAATGCAAGGAACCTAGATGGGTCCCACCAGTGTGCCAAAATGTTTCACCTGATTCTTAGATTGTTTCTTTGAAGCGTTGACAAAACAGATAGGGTAACGGGCGTAGGAGGAATACCTGTTCAAATGTTGGTTGATGGGTTGTTGTGCACATATGAATTCGAATCCACAGCTAATCATGAGAGCTTCCTTTTGGCTAGGAGGAACTACCTGTAATGCAAAGTAAGACCACCAGAAGGAATTAAACAATATGGGTAGTGAACTACCTAGCGTATGCTAGATCCGGGAAGTGTGATACTTCCTAGATGGCTATCAGTCCACTGTTTTAAAAAATTTAATGTTGTAAACAAAGTAAATCCTATTGTAGTTTGAAATGATTTAGGTATCTCACTTAAAAACACAATAAGAAATAGATCTAATCTAACAGGCTAAGCTAGAATAGAATCCAAAGGTCAAATGATTGGTTTTGGGTTCTATAGGTTTGACAGAGGTCACTGGATAGATCACAGGTGAATGAGGGTAAGATGAAATTTGGTGGGTAGGTCTCTATTCTAGGTTATGTGGGAAAATACAAAGACCAGTGTTGGTCAGGGGTGACCAACGATGGTTAGGTGTAACCGGTGCCGGTTACTGTGAGATCTAGAAATATCACAGAACAAGTTATGGTCTCCTTTGTGATTGCACAAAGGACTTTGGTGGGTTGAGATGAGGTATTGGGTGACTGGAGTAGGCTTTGGTGAGGTTTTAATGGGTATATGGAGGTGAAAACGTTGGAGAAGGTCAATAGGGGAAAAGTAAACAATAGATGATAAAATGATGATAAAATGAAATAAACCAAGAAAGTATGATGTTATACTTACTTGGATTCTGGTCTTGAATGCCTGTGTGTGAGGGATGGAGGTGCTGATGAGGGGTTTGAAGGCTGCAAGTGATCACCAACTGAAGAAAAGTTTTGCATGGGCTGCATGTACACGCCTCTTTTTTTAGATGGATCAGATCATGGCTAGGATGGTTATGCAAGAGAAGATGCTCAATCTCCTTCCTTGCATACGGGTTTTCACTGGAATTTTTCTCTCTGAATATGTGTTATCTCTCTGAGATGTGTTCTTGCTTGTCAACCTTCTCTCAATTTTTTCGAACCTTGATAATATGGTTGTTTAGTGGTTAAAAGGGTAACCAATGGTGGTCCGGCTTAACCAGCGATGTTTAGGGGTAACCGACGTCGGAGTCAACAAATTTCCTAGGTTTACTAAACTAGGGAGATCCTCTTGTTTTCCTTGAATCTCATGTCATTATCCCACGGATTAGACTGGGAGCTTCTTGTGAGCATTAGGGAATGTGGTTAGAGGGAATGTAGGCATTGATTTTTAGGGTTTGGGTAAGTCTTTGTTAGTTATGGCAACTTGCTAAGAATAGGTCTTAGGTTGAGTTGGCTTGGTGAGGTGTCTAAGTGAACTGTATGTGTGGATATTATTTAAATAAGATATATAGTGAGGATAATGAATTAATTTAATTAAATTAATTAAATTAATATTAGTGGGGTGAAGGGGGTCATGGCTAGGTAAATGTAATAAAGGGTGCTTATTGGTCGAGGTACGAAAGGGGAGTGTCATTTGATTTTAGTTTCTACATGAGGAATGACAAGAACCTTACACACTCCATCTAAGCCCACCCCCAAAGGACAAAATTAAATATTTGAAAGAAAGTGCAATTAACATTTCACCTTTTTAACTTCCTAAAACACCTAAAAGGACCTAAATTTGACCCCCCAACCTATAGGTAGGGTTGGCATGGGCATTTAGGAGGTGTGGGACAAGTTTCACTTGTACCAAAGCTTCCAAATTTGGCCTCCAAGGCCAAATTCGAGTTTCCCATGAAGTGTAGAGTGTGCTACACTCAAACTCAAACACACTTCACTCAACACAAAATCCAAGACTAAATCAATTCTAATAAATGAACTCCTTTTATTCACATCTTTAATTAGTTTAGGACAAATTAAAATTAGCTTAATTAAGACACTACAACCCATGACTAATAAAGGGGTAAACACAAATCCAAAAATCTAAATAATGGAACAAGTAAAATTTCATTACTAAAAGAAAACACATACTAACATAATAGAAAAGGGAAAATAAAACAAAACAACACATGACCCCTAGGTCACAATTTTCCCCTAACCAATTAATTCTAACACACACACAATTACATGTTGCCATGGTGACCCTAGTTGAATTCTTCTCGAATTCCAATGTGGTTAGTCTCCAATCCCCCAATGTTGTTGTGAATATAATATACCTACAAAACAGAGAATACCTCCTTCAGCCTCATGGCCATATTAAAACATTCATGCCAAATATGTAATATAAATCTAAAATCAACTATATATGAATTAATATCATCTATGCAAGATACTTACAATTTTCTAGCACATTTCTATTCCACATCTCATTCATGTCAAAATGATCATCACATTAATCCAATTATCAAGATCTACTCAATATGACTAAATATATCACATGTCAGAATTATAGATAAATAACCATGTCAAAATTATATCAATATCATCATCAAATGTCTCCAGTAGTCCATATGCATCATATAAGAATCAAATCAATAACAGTTCAGTATCTTTGATATCTACTAGCATGCTAAATCAAAAAAGCTATAATATATCCATAAGTGTAGTTGATAGTATAAAAACAATAATAAAAAATTTGTGGAAGGGAAGTGGCAAGACAACCGGTGATATGCATCAAATTGAACCCTTGCGACTTCAATGTTACAGAAGTACAAAATAACTATATGAGGTGAGCTATATTGCAAAAACTAGGCCAAGCCCAAAATCTAGAATCCGAGCTTCGCATGATCGAACAAGCTCTTGGTTGTTAATCCATTCCTTTGAAGGGCATAACTTTACAAAAACTAAGCGGCCGAGATATTTTCTCGAAACCGAGTGGATAGATTAAGGCTTTAAAGATGAGTCGAGTTGCTTTGAGGTGACATGTGGGAGGAAAATCTTGAGCTCGGTGGACTCAAAATTTCACAAGATAAGCATATATATTTGAGTCATAGCAGGTTGGAGTTTCTGCGACTAAACCGATCAGAAAAACACTGAACCTCATGAATGGATTGTATCAAACACCGAAATCCTAAGCTCGAATCTAATGAATATAGAGGAATGGATGTCATGCTAACATGTTAAGCAAAGCAATCAGTCATAGAACGCCAAAGGGCTAGTCAATGCAAAGTGATCAAGTTTTTCAATAATATTTGAGTCACTTCGAGGAAAATCTCAAGACATCAATTTGAGAATCACATTCGGTAAGGACTTAGACGATCCTTCAAAGATGGACCAAGCTTGAATCAAAGGCATGACATGATGATGTGGATCGGTGAGCCCCGAACTGATCTCAAGGAAAATCTCATTGCAACATAATGAGGAGGGTGGAATCGCGGGGGTCGCCACATGGTTCCTTGATGTAACTTCAAAAGGTAAAGGCAAAGAAGAGGACCGAAGCCATGCAAGGCCTCCACATGGAACAAAGAACTCGTGAACATATCACAAACGATTTCTTGGTTAAGGAGGGCCTCGACACACGAGCTAAAATGGTTTGTTGAGGTGGATGACTCAAAGCATAAGTGGAAAAGGTAAGTCGCTGAGCTCTCTCGTTGGGAGTGTGCCGTGCCGACTCGGTGTCGAGTTGGGTCAAGGAAGGTAGGTCGAAGTAATGGACCAATTCTATGCGATGTGGAGGTATGTAGCGGGGTCATCATGGCAAGGTGATTACTCGACGCTTGTAGAGGTAAAAGGGGGTTAGTCGTGTCGGGACGGGGTCGGAGAGAGGGCACCCAATGCAATCAAACTCGACGTAAATGAAAAGGCTAATTGGTGCAGGCACCAAATGCCGAGTCCAAGGAGATAGGATCCACCTCATCCAAGTTAGCCAAGTTGGCCAAGATATAAAAAATATTTAATACACCCTCGGTAATGCCTAGAAATTTTTGCCTAAAAAAGAGAACTATTAAATTAATAGTCAAGTTCATGCTAATAATTTTTTTCTTTTTAATAGTGTTAGCAAGGTTAGACATTATCATACTTAATAAATATCTCGATTATGGCTTCCTACACAAGCTTGTGATTTTCACAGTTTTTCTTCTTGAGTTGATTTTGATATAATACTAAATTTAATGAGGGTGTATTTTATTCATTGTTGGTAGATTTATATTATAACTAGTTTCTTATTTCTAAATACAAAACAAAAACTTAAACTCTATTCTTCTATTTTTGCAATAAAAGTAAAAATATTGAGTATACAATTACTATAATTTATTCTATTTCACACATTCCATTTTGCCAATAAAACAACAAGAATTCAACACACTCATTTTTCAATACATCTTTGTTCTTTTCCAAATATACATGTATATATATTGCAACTTTAAATGCTTATAACTTTAGGAGAGTTTCATTTCAAGACAAATAAACAACTTAAGTTTTCCTTTCACTATAACATTATAATACAACTTATAAAACTACCAATTTTCCAAATCATTATTTTACAATGCAAGACTTTAAATGCTTGTCCAATAAGGTAAGAAACTAAAGATCTTTCTACATTTACTAACTCATTTCAATCTTGGAATAAATGAAATATTACAAATTTCCTTAAAACATAAAATATTACAAACTTCCACTCAAAGTGGGAATAATAATGTGATCAATACAACATAGGGATTTCAAAAAGGCCAAACACAAGTCTTCTTGCATGTCTTCTCCAACTTGTAGCTTCAATCTTGCATTCTCCAATATTTCACAAACTTGGATCACAAAACAAAGGAAGGGGGAATAGGCGATGTTCTCCGCCCAACATTTAATCCAATAAGGGGATAAGTGATCCCCTTATTGGACCATGATCCCCAACCAAGGAACAATGAGGGATCTTGAGAAACATTTTACAACTTTTTAAACAAACATGGCTTCCACAAAAACATACATTCCAAAACATTGAACACAACTAAAATGGAAACACATAACAAATTTTACAACTTTGTCAAACAATACATAGGTTTTATATCAAACCAAAAGGGAGAAAGGACTATGGGAACCAACTCCTTCTTCCTCACAAGTGAAGTGGGAGTTTTACCCAAATCCTCCATGTGCACAATACAACACAAAACAAACTTATCTCCCCCTTGGAAGTATGCAACAAAATGACCATGTATTTCCTTTTCACTCCCCCTACTCTTTATCTTAATATAGTACCTATATCTATTTGGATCTATGCTCAACAAACTCTACAAAATTCACACTTGAACTCTCACACATCTACAATGTTACATCAACCCTACCATATGAACAAAATCACATAAATAGGAAATTGTTTAAGTAGTTTTACAATACTATGGGAACCAAAACCATGGGCTAAAATTTCCCCATAATCCTATGGGTCCAAAATCAGACCCATATGAGAAGACCATGTTTCTGAGATATTAGACACATATTAAAACATTGGATAGTGTACAATACTTTTAGTGTATAGTATTAAACACATCCACACATGAAAATATTCTCCACAACATAATAATCTCCCACTTGAGAGTAGTTTCCCTTTGAGAAAGCTCCTCATCCCTTCATTATCTTCCGTGAAGACAAACTAAAGATGAACAGAACTTCATTTTCTCCTTGTGACCACCTTGGTCATCATGTTTGTAGGATTCTTACTAATATTAATCTTTTCTAGCTTCAAATTCTCTTCCTCCAAAGCTTTCCTAATGAAATGGTACCTTAACTGTATATGCTTCATCTTAAAGTGGAAAGAAGAGTTCTTAGCTAGGTGTATAGCACTCTGACTATCACTATGTAACTTCCCTTCCTTTTACTTATGCCCTAACTCCTCAAGCAATTGTTATAGCCAAATCATCTCTTTTCTTTCCTCTATGGCAACAACATACTCAACATTCATGGTTGACAAAGCCATTAGCTTTTGTAGTCATGAAATAAAAATTATTGTTGTCCCAACTATAGTGAAAATATAACCTTTTTTGCTCCTCCCGCTGTCTAAATCTCCATCCATACATGAATCTACATAACCACGAAAAGTGGTGTCCAATCCACTATAGTGCAAAACTGTCCCCATGGTTCCTTTCAAGTACCAAAGCATCCACTTTACTTCCTACAAGTGATGTTTATCGGGATCACTTATAAATATACTCATTGCTCCCACTGCATGTGCAATATTAGGCCTAGTGCACACCATGGCATACATCAAACTGCCAACTGTTGATGAGTAAGGTACCTTGGAAATCTGGGTTCTCTCCTGATCTGTCTTGGGACAAAGCTCCTTTGATAACTTGAAATGGAATGCCAAAGGAGTCCTAACTTGTTTAGCATCCTACATATTAAACCTCTTCAAGACCTTCTTAATGTACTCTTATTGACATAATCTCATCTTGTGTTCCTTCCTATCCCTAGATATTCTCATTCCAAGGATTTGTTTGGCTACACCGAAATCCTTCATATCAAAGGATTCACTTAGCTACTTCTTGAGTACTTTTATTTCGTCCATGATTTTACCTGTAACTAACATTTCATGCACATGTAAACACAAAATAGAATAAATTCCATCCTGAAATTTCTTTCTATATACACAATGGTCATAATGACATATAATATAACCTTGCTCCATCATGAAGCTATAAAATTTCTTATACCATTGACGTGGAGCTTGTTTTATGCCATAAAATCTCTTCTTTAGTTTTCACACCATATCCTCTTTACCTTTGACCTCGTAGCCCTTTGGATGCTACAAATATAGATCCTCCTATAACTCAAAATCAAGAAATGTAGCCTTTACATAGATAGCTGCGGTAGAGTGCAAGTCTTCTTCTGCTACTACTCTAAGAAAAGTTCTAATAGAAGTCATTTTTAGTACAGGAGAAAAAATATATCATCAAAATCTATACCATTTTTCTGTGCAAAACACTTGACCACCAATCGGCCTTATATCTTTTCTTGCCTCCTTCTTCCTTTTTAACTTTGTACACCCACTTGCTTCGTAATGCAATTTTTCCTTTGTGTAGCTTCACCAAATCCCAAGTATGATTATCTATGAGAGAATGATGCTCCAAATTCATTACTTACTCCTACTTGTTCCTAGCATATACCCGTATTGCTTCATTAAATCTCTCTAGCACTCTAATATCAATGAGTAATAAATAATAAAGAGAAGAAGGAAAACGTTCAAGTTCTCTTCTTACCCTAGAAGAGCTCCTCAAGTATAGGATATTGGGGTTCTGTTGAGTAGGTTGTAGAACTGATTCATGTGTCACTTTCCCATCCCAAGATCCTTTACCACTAGATAATATTTCTTGGGTTCTTCCTTGTTTTCCTGCAGCTTGTTTCTTATACATAACTTTCTCATTAAAGACCACGTCCCGAGATTGAATGATTTTCTCATCCTTAATACTCCAACATTTTTATTCAAATTCATCACCACCATAACCAAGGAAAGTGTATTTTTTATTTAGCCTCTAGTTTGGAACTATCATCCTTGTCAATATGAACAAACACCTCGATCCAAAAATTCTATGAAATGAGTAATCAACTTTCTTATCATATCAAGCCTCCTAAGGTATGCCTCTATCCAAAGAAGGGTCCTCTATTTATAAAGTACACAACTTTCCTCACCACTTCTTCCCAAAATGAAAGAGGCATTCCTACATGTAACATCATGCTCCTAGTATGGTCCATTATTGTTATGTTCATCCTTTCTAACACCCCATTCTCGCTGCAGAGTTTAGGGAACCATATTTTTCCCTGAATTCCATTCTTAGAAAAATTATTAACAAACTCATTTCTGCAATATTTCTCCATTATATAACCTGAGACATTTTAACTTAAATCATGTTTCATTATCTACTAGGGATTTCCATTTAATAAAAGTGTCGAATACATAAGACTTATTTCTAACACAATATACCTGATGGGTGTCATTATTCCCTTCATTTAATTGACTCTATGTTGATGTCATATTAAAACAAGGGGTGTGTCTAAAGCTATATGCAACAAGAGACATCTTAGCGATCTAGCAATTGATTGTAGGTATTTTCTATTTTCTAGGGATCTTTTCAATGTCTTAAGGACTTCTTGGTTAAAAACCTTATTGGAATCAAACTATGAAAACCTATTAGAAGTAAACACACTTTACAGAAAAGAATTGTCGGAAATAAACACACTTTACATAAATGAATTGCTTGGAAATAAACAAACATTATAGAAATAAACACACAATTGAGAATGCTTGGAAAATGATTGTAAATAAATAAGAACTTAATCTAGAACACCATAGGACATGTCTACTATAGATTTCAACTTAACAAATTGGAAGTGATACAAAATTAGTAGATCTAAACTATTTCTTTAAAAATATAAATACCAACAAAACAAGGATCCTGGTTCTTAGAGGAGTGGGCCCTTGCTCCACCTTGAAATAGGATTGAACAACTTAATTTTCTATCAAAACATAAATGGATGTTTTATTGATAAAATGTTCTGCATTACAAAAACATGTTGGATCTATGTATTTCAATAAATATCTATATTCCTCTATATCTAACCTATCTGCAGGTATGTATATATAGTTCTCCCAAGGATGCGATTATGGCCATAATTGTTCCACTAATACAATGGAATTAAATCGTTCCTAGAATAGATGTTGAATTGGAACATGGTTGGATGTACAACTGTGTGATAATTATCCTAGATCTATAAGTATGGAGAGTTGGAAGTCTTCTAATCTACTCCTAATTGATAGGATCATTGATTTGAAAAATTACCAGCTATTTGGAATAGATTCTTATCGGTTCTCGAAACTCTAGAAGAGTTCTAAAACTAAAGGAAATCATTCCAGGTTTAACCGAGAGAGTTCCGGAGCTATCTATAGGAGTTCCGGAACTAATTCCGATAATTCTGGAACTAAGTAATAGAGTTCGAAACTAATTTTGGAAGTTCCGAACTAAGTGACAAAGCTTGTGACTGTGTAATGGAGTTCGGAACTAAGTCTATCAGTTTCGGAACTAAGTTGTATTGATTCCAATGCTTCCAAAAACATGCTGACCACTTCATACATCATTCTTCCACCTGATTATGACCTACTTTATTACAAAATTGAGTTTCCAAAACACTTTGTTAGGAATTACAGAGCTTTTAAACATTAGAATCATAATCAACAAAATATGGACAATTACATCCTAACTCATATCAGATCAAACAAAAGTCACAAAATGCAGTCAAACTTAATCAAAAGGAGAGTAAGATGAGATCATTTATTGTACATTTAACAAGCATATTCTCGTCTCATTAATATCCAAAATTTCCTTGTTGCATCATCAATAAAATTAAAATAATAATTTGAACGCTCAAGAGATGATACCTAAGTCGGATCCCATGCATCGAATGTATCAACTCTAACTTACTCCTTTTCTTCATAAGTACAACCTTAAAAAACCTTACTCATTTTGGTTTCCCATATATGCATTTTTCATAGAAGTCCAAACTTGTTTCGAATATCTAGAAAAAATCTTTTTATAATATTCATGCCCTTATGGCTCAAATGACCGAGCCTATAGTTACACAATATTGTATCTACATCTAAAGCCACAAGATTACAAACATTAGTGTTATTTTTTGTTAACTACAAGGTTCCGGCTTCTTACCTCTTTCCACCACAAGAGAACACTTAGTAACCTTCCAAGAGTCTGCTGAAAATATCACAATACAACCATCACTTGCCAACCGCCTCGTCGATATCAAATTTCATCTTAATGTAGGCACATGTCTTCCATCCTTAACTAAACATGTATTCCCATTCTACATCTTAACCTAAAGATAACCTTTTCAACCTATGTTGCAAGGCTCATCATCACAAAGAAAAACATGCCCAAAATATCCTTTAACATAATCAAAAAAATAATGCCTATGTGGAGTAACATGGAAAGAACCCCGAATCTAAAATCCAAGATTCAACAATATTATGTGAAGAAAGAATCAAAACATCCCGACATACATTACCCATTGCAAAATTTTCCTCCTTCTTTCTTGTTGTTTCTTGTTATCCTGAAGCTTGCAACAGTCCTTCTTTACATGCCTAGAATTTCCATAGTGCCATCATACCATATTGATTTTTGATTTTGACCTCGCTTTGATCTTTCCATTTTCCATGGCTTCCTCTATTCTTCAATCTCCCTCTAGTTTCCACTTTCAAAGCATTACCTAAAGTAGAAGATACCCCAGCTTTTTTCTATTTGAATCTCATCACTTAGAATCACCCCTACAACATCCTCAAACTTCAACTTCGAGTTAGCTAGAACCGAGTTTCTTCACCATTACGAGGCTATTCTAAATCTCGGGTAAAGGGCGTAAAATTAATGAATCCCTAACTTCTTTATCAAATTCTATTGTAACCAAAGCTAGCATATTCACAACCATATTATAATCATTTAAATGTTCTTCTCTTGAACTATTCTCGGACATTTTTAGTGCGGAATCACAACACCCTTGAATTCTACAAATCGATGGGTTGAGACTCTCAGTGTGATTGCATAACATGGAGCTTCCCCAAAGTGTCATAATTAGTGAATCGGGAAAATATCTCGGATGAAGGTTGGCTCCTATTCCTCTATTCAGATGCACACGTTCGTATTACAGAGGGTCTATTCTAAATCCTACTCTAATATGCCAAGGGGACATGGGTAAGGAGATACAAGAAATTAAACCTAATCTAATAGAGGTGATGCACTAAAGGAATGATGAACATCTACTTTGCAATAAACAAAACCATACAAACACAAAAAAACTACCATGCATAGATAACCAAGACTATAATGAGAGATCAAGAAGATATAATGAACATAAGAGAGGGTTGAAATCATCCATAGACTTATAATATTGTTCCAAAGATTTAATACAATCCATTACAATGACCAAGAGGAAAGAATTCATTGCAATTTGAATGAGAGGCTTGGAAACTTCACGAATTTGCCTGCAGGGAAGAGAAGAAGGGAGGGCACAAAGAAAGAGTGTCCATCCATTAGAAGTTTACCCTGTTGTACAATATATAGAAATAATTAGAGGAGGTAGAAGAAATCCAGACTCTTGTTCAACCATCCCAAAAGGGGAAATGAATTCACCTGAAAAAATGATGGGTCTTGTTGTAATACCCATGCCCCCCTTGTTGTTCCTTCTGGGAAAGAAAGGAGGCACATTCTTCATCATGGTGGTAGGTGGGAGGCTTGACATCATTAAAAATGGTAGACTTAATCATTAATGGTGGTAAGTGAGTAGCGGGTGCCGAGGATTTCCAAAACATCGTCTCCCACTCGATTCGAGCATCCAGTTGAAGACATGGCCTCATGAAGATGATTCAGAATGGATTCTATTCACGTAATAGCCACATGGTAGCCCCGCATGTCTTAACATTTCACCCTCTCCTCTTGGATCCTAATTTTTTTCAAACCGACACATGGCATCATCTATTGGCCTGCTCTGTTTCCTTTGTGTTCTACTTAAACCCCTCCTTTTGGCAGAGACACATGGAGGGCTAACACTCATTTAAAGACCATTCTTGGATTTTCCACTTGAAGGAATGCCAAAGAGTCACGTGGGGCTTTCCGCTGGCCATGTCTCATAATTAGCCGATTCAGGCCTCGAGTGAACTCTTCCTTCCTTGTCCCTTTGGTGAGTAAGTAGGGCCCACCATATATAATGCCAAAAACCTTTACGGGTGGGACCCTTGTAGTTAGCTCCTAAAATTATGATGGTGGGACACTTGACATCATCCACAGGCCACCCCTTCATTTCCTTATGTTTGGCTTAGTCTTTTCTTTTTTGGTGGAGAAATATGTCTGACCCTAGACACGTGGAGGGCTCACGCTTGTTTGGGTCCTGCCTTTTGGGTCTTACCTTTGAAGTTGTGCCGAGCTGATCTCGTGGTTTTTTTCGCGGATTAGTCTTTTCAATGGTCGGCTCGACCCCTTTTGACTCTGACCACGTGGCGTGATCCATGCTTGTCCAAGGACCCTATTTGGACCTGACCTAAGAAACGTGGAGGGATGATGCTCATTTGAAGACCTTGTTTGGATTTCACCCTTAAATATGCACCGAGCTGACACATGGAGGCTTCCACTAGCCCCGTCTCAAGCTTGGGCTTTTAAACGGCCAGTGAGAGACATTCCTCGACCCGACTACGTGGTGGGCTAGCACTCGTTTGGGGACCACCTTTGGATTCACCCCTTGACGGAGCACCGAAGAGACACATGGGGATCTCCATGATTCCTTTTCTTTTCTCATTTTTGGAGTCAACTTTGGGATTGAATATGAGCCCCCACAACTAGGCTGACCCCTCTGTTTCTCTTGTGTAACGTCACATTCGAGCAATTTTTCCTAGGGGAAAATTGGGACAACAATTTTGTGACTCACGGGATTTCCTACCTATGAGGTGAATGGATCAGTTGTCTTGAAGTATCCATTGGGTATGGATTCGTAGATGGTAGCTTAATACCAAGCATGTTCTTTGAAACCTAAATCCAACGCTTGCACTTCGTTACCACCCGAACTCGCCTCTGCTGCTGCACTCTTAATTTTCATAAGAAAATATTGAAGATGAGATTTTTGAGAGTAGAAAATTATCTTAACCTAAGGGCTTCACTTGTTCTTGAAATGGACTGCTACAACATTCACCTGGAGGCACATCAAACTGTACAAATATACAATCTTGGAGCAACAAAACCTATGCTAGAGCACTTAGGGAAATGAAACGTATTCTAATAACAACAAAAATGTGCACAAGCAGTTAGAGGAATTGGAAATCCTATACTAATATGCACAAGGGTGAGAATTCTCCTTGTAGTATCAATGTTTGAGATAGATCCCATTAACTAGAATCTATAATTCTTTACCATCCAACTCAGCCAACTAGATGGCATTTCTACCTTTGCATTCAGTGATCATGTAGGGGCCACTCCAAATGGCATCAAACTTGGAATGCCTATCTGGATTTACATGGTCTGCATCCCATTTCAGTACCAAGTCTCCAACGTGGAATTTCCTAGCTGTAGCTTTCTTTTCAAATCTCTTCTTGATCAACGCTTTGATCCTTATCCACATGTGGTCTACACTACATGTTTTCTTGCTTCTTGTAACTACATTAGCTCAAATACTTAATCTTTGTAGGTGCAAAATTAGTTATTTCCAGTTGTCTCATGAGTTCTAATGCTAGAAACTTAAGTGATATAAGCAGATTTGCTTCCTTTCCATATACAAGCTTGAATGGAGAGCTTATTGTAGACCTCTTGGGTGTGATCTGTCATCACCAATCCGGCACTATGATAATTCTTCACCGGGAACTCCTCGTGCTATGATTATTTACTAATGCACAACCTTTAGTTGGGTGGATGTAATCTGAAACACAACAACAAACATAACACAAAAATACCATAGACCATGATGATGATAAATCTGAAATATCGAGTAACTTATAATATTAGCATGAAATTGTTACAATCTCACCCATGAGGTACTTCAAGTGTTATTGACTTCACTTGCCTTCCACCAATACTATGGGAGAAACTTCACAATTACACCTCTTAATGGCTTCTTCAACACACCTTTAAACTGATGGCTTCCTTTACACACTTACTCATACAATATTTCTCACTACTTCCTTCTATGCTAAATGAGGGGGGTGGCCTCTTTATTTATAGAACTTCAAGGCTTATCCATCTTATCTATAAGATAGGATAAGAAATCCACTCTGACGAATCATATTCCATACCTTAACTCTTATCTATACATGTAAGCTTATCTTTTAAGATAAGATAAACCTTATCATTTCACATGGGTTCCACATTTTTAGACTTTTTACAAATAAAATACACAAAATATTTATGACCTCACTCCTTGTCCTTATTACCAATATAATATTTCTAATTCCTAATCATGTGGACCCTACTTCTCTACTTACCCCAACTTTGACATTTTAACATTCTTGGACCACTTATGACAACTTTTTACTTTTTACCACAACATTCCTATTGTACTTTTGACTATTACCATATAATACATTATTGGCAGCGTCAGATCGGCACCGCCAAGTATCTTCTATCGGATGCTACTACTAATTATACTTAACAACATCCTATTCCTAATACATACATTAATGAAATAGAAATTACGGAGGAAAATTTTAGTGTCGACATCTTCCCCCTTCCTAGCTTCTACTCCATCCTCGGAGTAGACTATTCTGGTGCTTGGAAAATCTTCAACTTGTCGTGGTTGACCCATTTCATAATGGGAGTGCCATCCAATTCCTCCAGTCGGTACATACCATTTTCATGCACAGCTGCTATTTTGTAGGGCCCCATCCATTTTGGAAGAAATTTTCTCTGTCTTCTTTTTTTGTATATGGAATCATATACTAGAACCAAGTCATTCACATCAAATGGAGACCAACGGATCTTTTGATCAAAGTATTCCTTCTGCTTCATTTTCTTCTTATATCTTGTATCCTTCACTATTTCCCTCATTTCCTCTAGCAAATGAAGATGTGTCAACTTTTCTTTTCTTGAATCACTTTCGTCCATCCTTTCATTTTTCATAACTCTCACAAAGGGGGAATATCAAACTCAATAGGAAGAAGCTGGATCAATGCCATAGGACAACCGAAATGGGGAGTATCCTGTTGTTGACTTTGATGTTGCCCTATATGCCCACAATGTTGCATGAATCCTTTTATCCCACTTATGTACTTGCAAGGCTGCATCTTTTGCTAGAATTTGACACAACACAAAATTTGTTCGTTCCACCTGTCCATTTGTGCTTGGCTTGTATGTTGTTGCCTTCCTGTGCTTAATAGAAAATTTATTGACTAGGGCTTCTACTACCTCATTAATGAAGTGGCTTCCTTGATCTGTTACAATTTCTAATGGGAAACCAAATCTTGTGAAAATGCGTTCATATATGAACCTTGCCACTTCATCCATAGAAGTTGTTTTTAGTGGCCTAGCTTCAACCCACTTAGTTAAATAATCCGTGGCAACTACAATATACTTATTTTGGCGTGGGGTAGTTGGAAATGGACCTACAATATCTATTCCCCACTTTTCAAAGGGACCAAGTGGAAGAATAGGGCATAATGGAGCTGATGAAGTCTTACGGTTACCATGTTTTTGACAAATATCACATGTCTTACAATAATTATAATAATCTCTAAAAAGAGTGGGCTAGTGATAACCTGCATCCAAGATCCTTCTTGCTATAAGTTTTCCACAGAAGTTTCCTCCACATGTACCATTGTGGAGTTCTTCTATCAACTCCTTCCCTTGATCACGTCCCAACCGCCCTCTTGTCTTTGTCCATCATGTCCTATTCGAAATAATACTCCATGCAGAATAGAATATGGACGACTAGCTTGAGTAATCTTCCTCTTAGTCTTTGCATTGGCACCATCAGGAAACTTGAATTCATTTAGATAATTCCAAATATCTATGTATTCACTAGGGATTGTGTCAAGGGATAACAATGCTGCATCTGGGAAATCATCATCATCACAAGATGAACCTAAACCATCATAGGCTCGAGAGAGTGCATCTGCATTGACATGCTTCTTTCCTAGCCTATCTATAATATCAAATTCAAATTCTTGTAGCAAAATTATCCATCTTTCTATCCTCCCTGATGGGTTAGGCTTATTGACAATATATTTTAGAGCCTGATGATCTATTACAACTATAAATTTCTACCCTAGCAAGTAATTTCTAAACTTCTTTACAACAAAAATGATAGCTAGAGCCTCTTTTTCAGTTACAGTATAATTTACCTCAACACTGCTCATTTGTCTGCTCCCAAAGTAAATTAGATGTTCATTCCCATTTTCATCCTTTTGGCTCAAAGTACTTCCTAGTGTTGCATCTGAGGCATCAGTGTACACAATGAATGGCTTGCTCCAATCTGATTCTTTAAAACAGGTGAAGACACCAAGGCTTCCTTCAGTTGTCCAAAAGCTTCATGCGCCTTATTTCCTGGTTCATAAGTAACATCCTTCTTTAATAATCTGTTAGTGGCTATGTAATCTTTGAGAAATTCTTGATGAACCTTCTATAGTAACCCACATGGCCTAAAAATGATCTCAACTTACTTCTATTCATAGGAAATGGTAAATCTTTTATTTTTAAAACTTTATCGGGATCAACCAATACCATCTCTGGATATAACATGCCCTAACAAAACACCTTTAGAACATCCAAAGACACACTTTGTATGGTTTAGTGAGGCTTGTGCTTCATCTAGAACCTTTGAAATTCTATCTCCATCTCAAAGTGCGGTGGTCCATTTTGCTCCCATAGATACAAAAATCATCCAGAAATACTCTGATGAAGTTCCCAATGTAGGGTTCAAACACCCTATTCAACAAATGCTTTGGAATGTTTCTAGAGCATTACACAACCCAAAAGGCATAACTCTATAAGCAAACATTCCCCAAGGAGTGGTGAACGTGGTTTTCAGCTGATCTTTCTCTGCTATACGGACTTGGTTGTATCTGCTATATCCATAAGCAAAACTATAACACCCCTGGCTCTGCTACGTCGTCTAAGATCTGATCTGAGAATGGAAGAGGGTAATGATCCTTCTTTGTTGCCTTATTGAGCTTCCTATAATCAACAAAAATGCGTAGCTTCCCATTCTTTTTTATTGAGATCACAATGGGAGAAACCCATTCTAAATTCTCCATAGCAAATATGAATCCTGCATCAAGCAACTTATTTATTTCTTCTTTTATAGTCTTGGAAAAATTAGGATTCATTCTATATGGCATTTGCTTTATAGGCTTAACACCATCTACCAGCTCAATAGAATGTTCTACCCAACTTACTTGACGGAGTTCCTTGTAATCAAAAGTGAATATGTGTATGTACCTTCAAAAGAGATGGAGGTAGGATTCCTTCTCACTCTCCATCATAGCATCACCAATCTTTATTTGTTGGAGACGATCATCAACTTCTTCTTCAGATAATTTTATGGGGTCATGAGTTGGTGTGACTAGAAGGATATCCATGACTGAAACATAAACCTCACTTTCTTCATCTTCAAAGGTCCACTTCACTAGTACTAGAGTAATCGAGGATGTCCAATCATCGCCATCACACCCGAATCCACGAGGTTCTCGCCTTATGATGTCGATGGATCACATTTATTTTCACCCTCTCTCTACCACGTCCAAGTGTCATGAAGCCTTCATTCCAGTATTTTCTTGCATGAACTCTCCTTAGCCATGGTCTTCTTAACAACATTGGATACGCAACAGTACCATTTTTCATCACTTGAAAGTCTACCACACATACAACACCCATAACAGATATTTCCACATTTGAAACTACACCTTCTCGCTTAGTTTTTCCCTTATTTAATGACCTTAACATAAGTGTTGAAGGGAGATCAATTTTAAACCCAACATATTCATTACTGGACTCGGTCATTACATTAACTACAACACCTCCATCAACTAAGACATCATGAACTGAAATATCATTACATAATACCTCACTTGTGGAGCATAGGGATCTCGCCTCGCCTCCAAAACAGGGACCTCAACCTCCTTCCTTCGTCAAGCATTGAGTCCACTTCGCAGCTCCTGCCTCTTCTCGAAGACATAGCCAAGAGTTGACCATATGTAATATTTGCAAGCCTTTTGGACAGATTGTCTAAGATGGAGTATGGTCCAAGTGTCCCCGTGCAATCAAAAAATCCTACACACCCAACTTTCTTCTCCTATGTTTCTTACTAGTTTCTCCTTTCATCTTCTTAGGATCATTTCCATCTTGATTATCTTTTTCTTTCTTTCTTTTTGTTACAAACACATCTACTTCATTATTTCTACTCTTATCTACTACATCAAAAGAATTCACAGGTGTTTTTCCTTTATCATTATCTCCTTTACCAGATGTAGAAGCTCTATCTAGACAATTATACTTATAATGACCCTTTTTATAAAAACCATAACATACAACTTCAGAAATATTTCTTTTTGGACCTCTATCTCCTCCCTGAGAACTAAATTATTTTCCTTGAAGAAGATTAATAGTTAACTGACCCATATTTTTGAGTAGATCTTCATACTCAGTAGATGTACTAGGAGAAATATTTGTGCTCACTAAGAGTGGTTGTGGATTCTGGACCAAAGGTACTTGGTGTAGGCTCTACTTTAGCAACAATTTCTTTGGGCTCCTCTTCCATACTTTCTTCTTGCCTTCTTGCAATCTCCTTTGCTTGTTCAATGGTAGCTAGGTGGTCATACTTCACTCGTTGTCTGATCTCTGGCTTCATCCCAAGAATGAAGTGCTTACATAGGAGATTATCCATGCCATTCATCAACCCATCCACTAATCCTTCCTTTCGGATCTGGGCATCGAGCTTCCTCCTTAGCTCTAGAACACGAGCATGATAATCCCTTATCTTCTCCTTCTCTCCTTGGGATAGCTTTGTGATATCGATCATGAGATCTGCATATCTCTGTTGTTCACCAAATTCTTTAAGAAAACTTTCAGTTAATAAATCCCATGAGTTTTTCACATTATCACCTAGTGTTTCAAACCACCTAAGGGCGGAACCATCCAAAAAGGTAGGAAAAATTCAGTCAATTGTTCCCTTCTTATAAGGCCATTACAAATACAAGATCGTTTAAACTCTTGAATGAAAGAGGAAGCATCTTCATTAGATTGGGCTGAAAAACAGAATCTTCCCCATTTTCAAAAGTAACCACCGTGAAATACCAACCCACAAGTACAATCAACAAGACTTATGTGCACAAATAATTGGAATCACTATAATAGAAAGTGACTTTACACCTTTCTATAGTAAAATAGAAATGACCATGGTAAACTATGGTAAAACTTGACTTACTGCGGTAAAAACTGACTTTACTGTGGTAAACACTATTCATGGTAAAAAGTGAAGTTACTGCGGTAAATACTATTCACGGTAAAAAAATGAAGTTACTGTGGTAAATACTATTCACGGTAAAAATGACTTTACCATGGTAACTCCTATGCACAGTAAAAACAAGGTTACCCTCCAAATGATTTTTTGACTAGGTGGGAATATCTCTCCAGAAAATCCACCAACGAGGAATGGTCCCGGCAACAGAACCAAAATGTCATCAGCAATCTGGCACTATGATAATTATTCACTGGGAACTCTTCGTGCTATGATTATTTACTAATGCACAACCTTTAGTTTTGTGGATGTAATCTGGAAACACAACAACAAACATAACACAAGAATACCATAGACTATGATGATGATAAACCTGAAATATCAAAGTAACTTATATTATTAGCATGAAATTGTTACAATCTCACCCATGAGGTACTTCAAGTGTTATTGACTTCACTTGCCTTCCACCAATACTATGGGAGAAACTTCACAATTACACCTCTTAATGGCTTCTTCAACACACCTTTAAACTGATGGCTTCCTTTACACACTTACTCATACAATATTTCTCACTACTTCCTTCTATGCTAAATGAGGGGGGTGGCCTCTTTATTTATAGAACTTCCAGGCTTATCCATCTTATTTGTAAGATAGGATAAGAAATCCACTCTGACGAATCATATTCCATACCTTAACTCTTATCTGTACATGTAAGCTTATCTTTTAAGATAAGATAAACCTTATCATTTCACATGGGTTCCACATTTTTAGACTTTTTACAAATAAAATACACAAAATATTTATGACCTCACTCCTTGTCCTTATTACCAATATAATATTTCTAATTCCTAATCATGTAGACCCTACTTCTCTACTTACCCCAACTTTGACATTTTAACATTACTGGACCACTTACGACAACTATTTACTTTTTACCACAACATTCCTATTGTACTTTTGACTATTTCTATACTATACATTATTGGCGGCGTCATACTGGCAGCGCCGTTATCTTCTATCGGATGCTACTACTAATTATAATTAACAACATCCTATTCCTAATACATACATTAATGAAATAGAAATTACGGAGGAAAATTTTAGTGTCGACAGATCCTATCTACCCAAAGAGCTGATTTGAGTTTTGTGTGCTAAGTTCTTTAATTCTCCTCAAGAGTCATTCTTATGATTATCAAGTGAGTTCTTGTTTATGGAATCTGCTTGGCGATTACCCCGAGCGTAATAGTTCGAAGAGGTGCTGAGGTATACACCATTCTTGACAACCCATTCAGTGATCTTTGCACCAAGGAATGCCAATGCATTGTATGGTATGATAGTAGCAGGGCCACTAAACCTTGTGACTATTCCTTCATAGAAATCCAAGATGTTGGATTCATTTACCTCTGAAGTGCCACTACTTTAGTCCACTTGGTGAAATAGTCGATTCACTGTGAGTATCCACTTGTGGCCTTGACTTGAATTTGGGTTGATCACTCTAATGAAGTCCAATCCCCATTGCATGGATGGATGATTTACTAAAATTGACGAAAGTTTAGGGCTACTAATATTTCTTTCCTTGTGAAGAATGCACACTTCTTGCATTTCTTGATCCATGAGTAGCAATCACTAAACATTGTAGGCCAATAGTAACCAACTTTCATAATTTTGAGAGCTATTACCCATGGAGAAAAATGGCCTCCTGCTTCTCCGTCATGGAACTCATGTAATATCTTCTCAACTTGGACTATCCCAATGCACCTTAATAGAACACCATTGATGTCCCTCTTGAACAAAACATCGTCAATGAGCACATACAGAATGGCTTGTAATCTAAAGTACCTTCTCTTTGCTTTGCTCATTTCTAGAGGGTACAAACCTATTTGGAGATAATGCACCAAGTCTTGAGTCCAACATGGAATGGTAACATTGTTCGCTGGATTTTCTTGATTATTCTACGATGAGTGGGACAACCTATTCCTCATTTGTTGACTCAGTTTGTTGTTTGGAAGCAAGATGCTCGCATAGACCTTTGCCATGAACCAACTTGGTCACTTTGATTTCAATATCATACTCCATTGCACGAGTGACCCAACCTGTTCTTTTCTCATTTAGATCCTTTTTTAGGAGAAAATCCTTGACACCAACATGAGACACTAGCAATTGAATATTATTGTTTGAGACCAAGTGTCTGAACTTCTTCAAACTCCTAATGACAACAAGAACATGTTTCTCAATAAAAGAGTACCTTATTTCATAATCTTCTAGGATTTGGCTGAAGAATGCTATGGGTTGTTCTGAACCTTCTCTATTCAGCTATACCAAGATAGCTAAGATTGTGTCTGACCCTCCAAAATCATACAACATGAAATCCTTGAAAATTCTGGGTTAATAAGAGTTGGGGCTTGTGATATTGCACTCTAATAGCCTCAAAACTCTCTCTGCCTTCTACTTTCCATTTGAATGTAAGACTCTTCTTCAACATCATTGTTAAAGGCTTCACAAGAGTGGTAAAATCAGGGACAAATCTATGGACAAAGTTTATCCTTCCCAAGAAGATTTGGAGAGATTTCTTGTGATGTGGCAGTGGAAGTGTTCTAATGGCTTCAACTCTTTTAGGGTCAATTTTTAACCCTTCTCTTGAGACAATGTGGCCCAAAAACTTGCCCTTGTGTGCCAAAAATACACATTTCTTTGGATTCAATGACACTTCAAACCTTCTACACCTTTGAAATACTTGCCTGAGGTGAAAGAGGTGGTCTGTTGCATTCTTTGAGAAGACAGTGATATCATCTAGATATACCAGCACCATCTTGTTGATTAAGCCTTTGAATGCCATATCCATAGCTCGTTGAAATGTTGCTCCCATGTTCGATAGTCATAATGTAATCTTCTTGTAAGCATATGTGTCCCATTTCATGGTGAAGGATGTATTTTACTAATCTTCTTCTTTCACCATTATTTGATTATAGCTTGAGTATCCGTCTAGAAATGAAAATCTTTTGGATTCAGCTACAACCTATAAGATTTGTTCCGTTGATGGAAGTGGATAATGACCATTGAGTCATGCTCTGTTTAGATTATGGAATTCTACACACAATCTGATTTCTCCATTTCTTCTCCTTACCGACACTAAGTTTGCAAGCCAATTTAAATGTTTTATAGGGAAGATGATGCTAGCTTCAATCATCTTATTCAACTCTTTCCTCGTTAGAGGTTCAATGTGAGGATTTATCGCCCTTTGATTTTGTCTCGATATATTTAGAACCCGGATCTAGTTCAATAGTGTGATGTGCCGACTTTGGGTTGAAACCTCTTAAATCCTTGTAAGTCCAAGCAAAGACATCTGGGAATTCTTGAAAAATTTGAATGAATTCAGATTTTTCTTGTGGGGTACTTACTTTTCCAATTTGCAATGTCTTGCCTTCATCTATTGAAATGGGCTTTGAATCTTCACCCTTTACCTGAATGTTTTCCTTCTCCTTCGGAATTGATCATTTGGGTTGAAGATTGACTCCAAAGTTACAAGACCTTTTGGTAATTTGTTAGTTCTTAGCTGCACCACTTGGTCACCATACTACTATTCCAACTTGTATTGGTTTCTAGTAGAGAAATTGGCTTCTTCTTGTAGAAAATTGAAATTTTTTTGATCATTCTCAAAGAATTTCCAACTTGTGAACTGTTTTCTAAACAGTTGGTCTTACAACCAATTTAATATGGGGCTTATATTTCTCACTCTTGATACTTTCTACAACATCAAATGTTGCCCCGATCACTGCCAATCTATCTGCTACTTAATTTTTCTTTCTTGGGATGGAATTGATGCTAAAATCTTCAAAATATTGAATGAGATCCCATACCCAATTCTTGCAGTTCTTCAATAGATCATTCTTAGCAGCATTTTGTCCTCTGACTTGATTCACAACTAGCTCACTATTTCCAAACACTTGTAATTTTTTAATGCCTCTCTTTCTTGCCCAATGCAATCCATGAATTAAGGCTTCATACTCAGTTGTGTTGTTTGAGCAAGAAAACTAGAAATGAAAAGATAGGTAGTATTTTGTACCTTGAGGTGAAACTTTCATAGCTCCTCCTCCTGTGCCTTGTCTACTCCTTAAGCCATCAAAGAATAGCCGCCATACCTCATTATCATCCTTCTGGTCGACTTGGTGATGCTAGGGAGGGGTTGACTCTCTTCATGAAAACAATATACTCCTAATTTAGATTCTTCCATTTCTTTGTAAGGGTCAAATTCATGTCTCTTGTTTGCCCATTCATCAAGATTCAAGTCTGGAATGCATCCGAATTTGGTATCTGCTTCATGAGCACTTGGATAATCTTCTTGATCAAATGTTGAACAGTTTGAATTGATTGGGTTTGGTGTATGAGGCTCTATGTGAAAGTTTGTAATAGGCTCAGATCTGATTGTAGCCTTAGCTCCATACCTTTTTCTGAATAACATATGTGACCAATTAGCAGAAAAATAACCTCCAATTTTAGCAGTGAAGTCTCTTGACAAGCAAAATACAAAGAGAGGTGGAAATTCTATGACTGATACATCTTGCAAGATGGTCACATTGGGACATGCATGCAATGTGAGGCTCAAATATTTGATTACTCCAACCATTGTTACTATTTTCCCATCCAATTGCACTATGCCTTTGGAGATGACTTCATATTGAAGACCTACCTAATCAGCTATTTGTTTCGCATGACTGAGCTACTTGCTCCTGAATCAATCATGCAATTATGCACCAACTTGTCTCTAATGATTGATGAGACATAGAATGGAGGTGGCTTCAGATTTTTACCTTGGTGGCTTCCATGATTTCCTTCTTGCTGAGATGTATTGGTAAGAAATTTTTCTTGTTGATTGGGTAGTTGATTTGATGTTGACTCAGCTTATTCATAGCAGCTTGTAATAGGTCTCTTTGTCCTAGGATAGCCAATGACTCTCACATCCATATGTTCACATTCATTTTCTTAATTTTCTCAATGATGTTGAATGGATATGAACTACTCTCTGTTGCCCCTTTCCTTGCACATTTTTCTCTTGCACATGGGTCATTACAAATGGTACTTGAGCCGGTGTAGAAGGTGGCACAGGGATGACTCTAAATATTGGGGGCTGCAATTTGTTTGCTAGCACTTTGCATGGTAACAGAGGGTTGTGGACCATTTGAATTGGAGTACTTCCCTTCACCAATATTCCTCTTGTGGACCATGTATTTGTTGCTACACTATAAGGAGGTGCGTGATTCATACCACATAAATCTTCACCTACTAATTGACACGTGTGGTCTCATTTGGAGGTACCTCTTCTTGAGTCACCTCCTGCTGCTGATTTCATTCCGGGCCTATCTCTTGTTCCACACTAGTTGTTGTCACCATAAGAGCTTAATTCAAAGTACCATTGAAAAACATTGATTGGTTATGGGGCTGATTGCAAGGGAAATAGCAATTATATTCTTGAGCCATGTTATTTTTCACTGGTACTAAGGCTCTAGATGTGTATGCAACATTAGGATTGTAAGGCTAGAATGGTCTATTAGCAAGAGGTTTGGCTTGATTCTGATTTGTAGTTTTGATGGGTGGTTTATTAGGCTGATATGGAGGCTTGTTGGGTTGAGTATGAGACTGATATGATTTGAAAATTTGAGCTTGTTCCCTCTTCAGTTTCACCAACTCATTACCCAAGTTTTCCAGTTGCTTCATGACTTCTTAGAGCTCATTTGAGGAGCTAGAAGATGAGGTGGAAGCTTCAGTTGAACTATGATTCCTTAGAGTAGGAATGGGAGCTAATGTGGATGCTTGACTAGTGCTTAGAGCTTCTAGTTTTGGATGTAGAGGCATAGGTGGCCTAGGTGAAAGTTTACTAGCTTGGATCAAGTAATTTTCGGCTCTAATAGCAATGTTAGAGGATGCGATAAAGTTCTACCTCCCATATATTGAACCATCATGGAAATATCAAAATTTAAAGATTTCAGCAAGTATAGAAAAGCACCTTCAAATGTTGGTCTCACAGCCACCAGAATCCTATCCCACGTATGCTAGAATCTGAAGTTGAAATCAATCAACTGCTCATTATGAGCCCTCTTGATTGTTGTCATTTTTTCTAAAAAGGATATATTATCTCCCTTCTCTCCAAATTGATTGTGAAGGAGCATGTGCACAAATGGTCCCAATTCTGAATGGATCCCGTGGTTAGACTCTTGAACCACTGTAAAGCTTTACCTTTAAAATATGAAGCCAACAACTTGACCGCAACATCCATTTCAATGATCTCATGAATTACACAGACATTTGCAATATCCTGGATGTGGTCAATTAGAGTCATCTAGTTCTCTCGTAGTAAAATATGGAATGCTCTTCAGTGCTGCAACTGGAACTAGATTTTGTACATTGAGATCTAGCGGGATGTTGTTAATGAAGTTGATGTAGGGGTTTGGCTATGCCATCCTGATTGGTCGGAGGACTCTAGTTGATTGAATGAAAGGCCTACTAGGTGGAGGTGTCGACAAGGTTATGTCTGGTGGAGATGGAGACCTTTGAGATCTTCTTCCCCTTCTTGCTCTATCTGGGGATAAATGTAGATAGACAAATAGCCCCTCCTCTCTAGTTCTTGACCTTGTTTGTATTATTCTCATGAACTTGACTGGCTTGGACTGTTGGAACCAGTGGATTCTACCTCTCTTAGAGTGCCTAAATGTGTAATTTTAGAGCTTCTTACAAGATGGGAAATCACAACAAGTGCACATTAATCTTGCTGTAGTAAAAATGAAGACTACCCTTCCCATCGGGCGTGCAAAATCTGTCGAGTATGGAATCACAACACCCCCAAGTATGCAACTCAATGGGTTGAGACTATCGGTGTGATTACATAACATGAAGTTTCCCCAAAGTGTGGGACTTTGCAAATATGGGAAAACTCTCTGCATGAAGGTTGGCTTCTATTCCTTTATTCAGATGCACACGTTCATATTGCAGAGGGTCTATTCTAAATCCTACTCTAATCTGCCAAGGGGATAGGGGTAAGGAGATACAAGAAATTAAACCTAATCTAATAGAGGTGATGCACCAAAGGAATGATGAACATCTACTTTGCAATAAACACAAACCATAAAAACACAAAACAACTACCATGCACAGATAACCAAGATTGTAATGAGAGATTAGGAAGATACAATGAACATAAGAGAGGGTTGAAATCATCCACAGACTTATACTATTGTTCCAAATATTTGATACAGTCCATTATAATGGCCAAGAGGCAAGATTGCATTGCAATTTTAATGGGAGGCTTGAAACTTCACGAATTCTCTTATAGGGAAGAGAAGAAGGGAGGGAACAAAGCAAGAGTGTGCATCCATTAGAAGTTGTCCCTCCTATATAATATATAGGAATAATTAGAGAAGGAGATAGAAGAAATCCAGACTCTTGTTCAACCACCCCAAAAGGGGAAATGAATTCCCCTGCAACAATGATGGGTCTTGTTGCAATACCCATGCCATCATCATTGTTGTCCCTTGTTGGGAAAGAAAGGAGGACCATTCTTCATCATGGTGGCAAGTGGGAGGCTTGAAAGCCTCGAAAATGGTAGACCGAATCATTAATTGTGCTAGGCAAGTAGAGGGCACCGAGAAATTTCTAAAATGTCCTCTCCCGCTCAATTCGAGCTTCTAGTCAAAGATATGGTCACCTAAAGGTGCTTTGGGCTTGGAGTCTATTCACGCGAGATCCATGTGGAAATTCCACATGTCTCAACATTTCGCCTCTCCTATTGTCTCCTCAAGTTACACCGAACCGACACATGGCGTCATTCGCGGGCCTCGCTCTATTTTCTTTGTGTTCTACTTAAACCCCTCCTTTTGCAGAGACACTATGCCTGACCCGAGACACGTGGAGGGTTGGCACTCATTTGAAGACCATTCTTGGATTTGACCCTTAAAGGAGCGTCAAAGAGACACGTGGGGCTTTCTGCTAGCCCTATCTCATACTTAGCCGATTTGGGCCTCGAGTGAACACTACCTGCCTCGTCCCTTTGGTGAGTAAGGGGGCCACCATATATAATGCCAAAAACCCCTTTATGGGTGGGACCCTTGTAGTTAACTCCTAAAATTGTGACGGTGGGACACTTGGCATCATCCGTGGGCCACCCCTTCATTTCCTTATGTTTGGCTTAGTCCTTTCTATTTGGTAGAGCAATATGTCTGACCCTAGACACATGGAGGGCTTGCGCTTGTTTGGGTCCTACCTTTTGGGTCTTACCTTTGAAGTTGTGCCAAGCCGAGGTGTGGCTCCTTTCGACGGCCTTGGAATTTTCAATGGTCATCTCTACACCCTTTTGACTCGACCATGTAGCGTCGTTCGTGCTCATCCAAGCACCCTATCTAGACCTAAACCGAGACATGTGGAGGGATGGCACTTATTTGAATACCTTGCTTGGATTTCACCGTTGAAGATGCGTCAAACCGACATGTGGAGTCTTCCACCGCCTGTCTCAAGATTGGAAGTTTCAATGGCTATTGAGACATTCCTCGACCTTGACTACGTGGCGAGTGACACTCATTTGGGGTCCATATTTGGATTCTCCCCTAGAAGGAGCGCCAAGATACATGTTGGGATGTCCGTGGTTCCTTTTCTTTGCTCATTTCTAGACTTGAATTTGGGATCAAATATGAGCCCTCGCGAATGGGCCGATCCCTCCATTTCTCCCCTTGCCAGCAGTCGCATTCAACCAATTTTTCTTGGGGAAATTGGGATAACAACATCCTCATATTAAACAACTTTTTCATTAAAAATATGTTGTTAGAGGAAAATGTTTTTTCATACAACTTCCTAATCCATCCACATATTCTTTTGTAGTATTTTCCTTTGAAACATTAAATAATATCTAAGATGTAAGACAAAGTCGAATTGTCCCAAGTGCCTTCCTATCTAGCAAATCCAATTCTTCATCTTTCATGCTCGAGGGTTTGTTCCCTTTTTTAGAAAATGGAATATAAATATCCTTCTAATAAAGGTAATCTTCTATTTGCATCTTCCAAAGAGTAAAATTTTTCCCATTGAATTTAACAACTTTTGATCTTTCATCATTGGCCACATATATCACTCTAGCTAAAACTTTCCTGTGATTCAACACTTCAGCAAATAGAACCAAGATCGATACCGGTTGTTAGGAAATAAGGGATAAAATACGCAAAACAATCCCACACAAAATCACAATAGTAAAAACTAATATGCTTTGAATAATAACACATCTCAAATATAAGTGTAGAAAAAATAAAAATACACAATATGTAGACAATATTTAACGTGGATCACCTAATTTGGGCTACGTCGACCATGAATCACTTGCTCATATTTTTATTACAAGCTTCATATTTCTCTCAATACAGCTTCCTATATCTGTTTGGAGCTATGTTCAACAAACTCCAAAGAATTCACACTTGAACTCACACACATCTACAATGTTACATCAACCCTACCATATGCACAAAATCACATAAATAGGCAAATGCTTAAGCATTTTTACAATACCGTGGGTACCAAAACCATGGGTCAAAACCACCCCATAAACCTATGGGTAAAAAATCCCTCCCATATGAGAAGAGCACATTTCCCGATATATCGGGCATGCATTTTGAGGCCAATGTTTTTCTAAAACTTTGGATAGTGTACAATACTTTTAATGTACAGGTCTTGAACACTTCCACACATGAAAACAGGCTCCACAACATAACATGGCTTCCATGGGGAAGTCGTGGCTAGTTCTCCACATGGATCTCGGGCATTTTCTAGGTCTCCATCGTTGGTTGGGGAAGTATGGTGCCTCTGCAAATTCAAATGCCTAATCAAGATGGATAGCAAGTTGATCCAACTCATGCGAGCCTTCTAATGGATTTTACATCCCTCCTCGGGTGATCTTCCTTCTCCAAGAGTGGTGGTATGTGCTTACTTTTTCATGTTTGATGTTGTAACGTGTTGATATTTTCCCTCGTGGCACTTTTTGTTTTCCCTCCGGGCGTTTCATGATGTTGTTCATGGTATTTTTATGGAACCGTGAGTTGTCTTGTCACCCCCAGTAGTAACTCAATTATATTTTTATTAAAACAATGTCGGTTCCAATAGTAAATATTATGTTGCAAACGTACTCTAGCTACTAAACATTTTTACCAAAGATTTTTAATAAGTGAAATAAAAATATCAATTTGAATAATTGTAAAAATATTAATATTCATTTATAATAAAATTATATATATATATATATATATATATATATATATATATATATATATATATATATATATATATATATATATATATATAATTAACTTATTCAGTTTTGAACCTACATAAACAATATTCAATTACTAAAATTTTATTGAAAATTTTAGTTTATAGTATTGCTAAGTAATTATTAATTAAAATTAAATAATTTTATTTGTATTGGAATTAAAAATTACAATTCACCTACTATATCTTAAAATCTTAATAATTCATCAACTAGAATCTCTAAATAATTTTCGAATATGATAATTAGGGTTCAGGTGCCCCACTCCACCATTTGTAAATAAGATTTTACCTAATTGCCCAAAGCTTCCTTTGTTTTCTTCTTTTTCTTTTTCTTTTTGATGAGTGGTGCATTCATTGGGCAGTAGATTACATAGATTGTTAGCATCTTTGCTCATACTTCGGAGGAAGTATATAGCGGATTTACAATTAGAGTATGTTTATAATTAAACTAGTGAGCACCTTCAGTCTAAGCAGCTACAAGTAAGGGGCATCCACGTCGTCAAAGTCACCAAGAACACGATCATGGCCTTAACCGTTTTGACTCTCCAGGTCAAATATCTCCAGGACTTACACTCAGCGAGACTTGATCCCTCACTTGATTATTTTAGATATTAAATTTCCCCACATGGGCATGCCAGCGAAGAGTACCTGAAGGAGAAGACCGATTGCGTGACAATAAATACGGTAAAGAAGACTGCATAAAGAATCTTTACAAAAATAAACCATCGAGCCCAGAGATCTTCAGATTTTTTATAAGCAATTTTCAATTCAGATGATACATTGAACAGCTGCCAACAAAATAACAGAAACTGCAACTTATAAAATATATGTAAGAAGAATGACAGAATGTTGTCCAACGGTAGGAACGATTGTTGCAGGTATTTTATTCATACTTCTTCAACAGGAGTGTGAAAGAGCCTGCGCAATCCGTAGATTACGAATATCGCAATCCATCCTGCGACCATCATTCTAAAACTCCTCTCGCTAGAGAAGAGAAGCCCAAATAAGCTCCGATTGTGCCAAAGATTACGAGCGCCAAGCTTGAAAGCCCTGCCAAAACCCCAACTCTAATAATGTAGTGACTGATGAAAGCCACAGAGAGTAAGGGCGCCAGCGCTCCCACAGAAAATGCAAGGGCTGATATACAAGCGGCCTCAATTGGGTTCGGAAGGGTTATATGAGTAGAATGTTCGAATCCGTGTAGGGTTTTTTTAAGCTTCTTCTCTTTCTTCAGGCCGGCTAAGTCCACGTCGTGCTGTGTTTGCACAGAAACGAATTCTCCAATGGCCATACTGCAGGCGCCTGCGACAACGGCCGCCAGCGCCGAGATGACCATGGATTTTGTTTCTGATTTCTCTTCGCCCACGCCCATCATAAGCGAGGCGGCGGTCACCACTCCTTGATTTGCCCCGAGAGTAGCAGCACGAAGCCACTGCCCTCTGTGGTGGTAATCTATATTTCTCTCGCCTTGCACAACTTTTGGAGAAGACGACACGGTAATAGCAACGCTGGAGTTTTGGGGCTTTGAATGTGGCGATGCCTCGAGAATTCCTCCTCCTCTTCCAAATTCCTTCATCATTCTCTTCAATTCCATTGTCTCCACCTGAAAAAGAGAAGGGCTAGAGGCTATCTTCTCCATTTTAACAAATAGATAGACAATCTCTTAACTCTCTCTCCTTTGCTTCAGATAATGTAACTCTGTACGACGGAGGGAAATCCTAAAAATTTGTGAACTAAAGGGTTCCTTATGTAGACAGAAAATTTTTCAGCCGCGAATAAAGCACGGGTAAGGAACCCATATTGACAAGCTACCATACAATAAAAGAAATACAAGTTGTCTCCTTCGATTCCTTCAATCCTGGGAGCGTGCAAGAATATTTCAGTTCTGCTATTACAGGAAAGAGTTTCTAAGGGAAGGTTGTATTCGAGCCTATTTCCCAATACCACCATGAAGACAAAATAGCTGCGCTAAGAGCGCCATTGAAAGAAATGCTTACAAGTTGACTTATAAATCCTTTTAAAATCAATTTTTTTGTCTTGTATATCACTTCATACATTGAATGATTGACCAAATGAACTCTGGGTTGCCGCCAACATAGGTATTGCTCAATGTCATAGGTAATGTCGCAATGCCACACTATAACTTCTCCTACCATAAATAAATATAAACCAACAACTTCCAGCAATTTCTCCGCACCTACCATTTAAAAACGATAATTTCTAGAAGCTTACACAACGTGTCAATACTAGCAGTCTAGCATTTAAAATCATAGTTCTACAGCAAGGTAATATCCAAAATTACTCTCATAGTTTTTGTTTTTAAATCATATGTACACACTACAACTCCAATGAACTATAGATATTCGTAAGTTATGAATAGATATATAGATAGCGCTATGGCCCCAACCTAGTTAATAGGGTGGAGTTTTGGGTTTAATGTTTTAATTGGTAGTTATAATTCATCAATTGATAGGTTCCACCCGATGGAGACAGAAGAAACAACTTTCATTTTTTGATTCAGAATAGTTATAATATCAAATAAGCCTCTACCATAATTACTATGGCCACATACATATAGATGCCACCCCTTCCCCCAACCCCGTGTCGGGAACTCAACATAGTGTATGCCCTCTATCCTATCTAGGGTTCAGGGCTTATCTAAAATCCTCTATTCCCTATGTGGAGGGAGGGAGGGATGGAGGGAGGCTAGGAGGGAGGCGGGTAGAAGATATTGTCATAGGTTGGAGGAAAGGAGGTCGAGGCAAAAAGATATATATAGGGGCTGCTCCGTTGGGGAAGGGTAACTTATATCCCTTTGCATAAGGCAAGCTTAAAGGAATCCAATCATTGATCGAGAAACTATCTACTATATGGAAATTTTTGTTAGTTTGCTTTTTCTGCATAAACTTTATGATCCATCTTGGCCCCATAATACTAGTTTTCTATCTAGAAATCGATCACCTTAAACCGAGATAATTATAAATCTTGATAGCCTCCCTCCATAGTTCATAATTATAGATGGATAGGATGAGATGAATAATATTTGGGTAGGTTGAGTGTCCTCTCCCCGCCCCACTAGAACTAGAATAAAGTATATCCTATTGGACGAGATCATAATCGTTGCCCCCCTCCTCCCCCCTCCCCCCCCACACACACGGTGCATGCATGTGTGTATTTGTACATGTATATGTATGTATACATCTCTCTCTCTCTCTCTCTCTCTCTCTCTCTCTCTCTCTCTCTCTCTTTAACGCCCAAAAATTTCTACGCTCAAACCAAAATAGAACCTACTAATTTAATAGGAAAAATTTACTGATTTTTTTAAAAAGGGTTGCAAGGTTAACCATTATCCAAAATTCAATTAATTGTTCGGTTAAAGTTTCTACATTATTTAAGAACCCCTTTAGTTCATTAACACTTACCATGCACTTTCACTTTATGTAACGACCCAAAAAAACACACACGAACAACACAGTGAAATACAGGATAACTTTTTTTTTTTGACTTGCTTGACACATAACATGACGCAACATGTCGTCACCAAGGATACAACTAACACTGTGAACAACTTGATACAAGGATGGCCATAAAGGCAGCACGGAAACGTTCACACCTATCAAGGACAATTTACTTTTCTTTTTGACAAGACAACATAGAAGTCCAATCACAGAACACACTTACAGTTAGGGCCATCCACAATGAGATATTCTTGAGAGTTATTTATTTTTAAAGGACATCTTACAATTCTTAGCTTACGTTTTCAAGGAGGCTCAAGATATGATTCATACAATTCATCTTACCAAGTTAAATTTATTCTTTTGACACAGAGTAATTATCTTTAAATCTTCTCTATTATGACCTTTATTTGCTTAATTCATTTATCAAGAAAAAGGAGTATTTAAATTCCACAAGGCCATCTGCTCACCACTAACGCTGCTAAGATTCGTTCTTGCCCACAAGACAACATGGTTTTAAGTTCAACACACCTAAGAGAAGTGATACAAGGTGCCTTGGAAAAGGGTTAGAGGGAGAAGGTCGAGATGAAACATCTTTAGGACCTCATTAGTTATTGCCAGTATTTAATTGAAGCTAGGGCTCTTAACCAGAATTATCAACAACTTTACTTAGGCTTCGCTAAAAGTATTAATAAGGAGTAAAAATTTACTTTCCAAATGGCGGTGAGAAAGATGGTGAGGTCTCCAATTTGTTTTCTCTGGCTTATTAAATCTTATCATCTTCAGACAACTAGCAGTTCATTTCACCTTAGGGTCATTTTACAAATTTCACCGTAAAAGGGAATAATGTTCACTAGAGGAGCTAGGGTTATCATGATATAAAGTTTACCTACAATGATAGTCTTGCCCTTGATTACTTAAAGAATTTCTCGCTCTCAAGTTGGTGACCCCTACGTTACTTTATTTGAATACAATTTTTAATTTAACTTCAAGAAGTATTAAACAATCCTATGTTAGTTTACTTATGACACTTAATTACTAAGTCATAGCCAGGTTTAACTCAAAACTTATTCTCAAGGAAATGTTGTAGCAACACTCATTTACAAGAACAAAACAAGATTACATCAATTCTTAGAATACTGATACTCCAACAAATTCACTCAACAATAATAACCAATTTTCATATAATTTCAATGATGGTCAAACAATACAAGGTTTCCAAAGTTCGATGACAAAGTCCACAATACTTTATACTAAGACATTAATCCTTTTTAGACTTTCCACTTTGGACGTTAACCATAGTTGAACAACATAAAAAGGTTTCGAGCAAAGGATCCTCTCAACCGAGGTTGATGACAAAAGTCTACAAATCTATCCCTCATCTACACGCAAAATCCATCTGCAGCAAATTTTCTACAAGAGTCAATTCACGAGAACTGAGCAAGATAAGGCTACACAAAACCACCATAACTATTATCTAATAATACAACGAAAATGAAGCACTTTATTACAAGAATTGGTTCAAACCTCTAAACACTATCAACACATCCAGCTTATAATAAAGTCTTCATCATGCCAATCAAAGAAGGAGAAGACCTTGTACTTCAGCTTAGGAGTAAAGGCAACGAAAGTATAGCAGATCATAAGAGAATGGCCCTAGGCCTATAAGGAGAAAAAAATAATCTAGCAAAAAAATAGAATTCCCATCAAGTAAGTAATTAAACCATAATTACAAGATTAAGATTTGATATATACACCAACCATCTAGAAATTTATCAAAGGTACCAAACGCGTAGACTAAATTAATATATTTCTAAAAGAACAAGAGTTGATCGGCCCAAGAAAGGGGAACCACGGGTTTCAAAAATTAACACAAAAAACCATGTATAATCGAGTTTCAAACCGGAAATCAAATAGAGTATACACACAACATAAGTTTCGAGGCGAAAGCAAAGTATATTAGTTTTGACCATTAACTACAAATATTTTCCAATCATCCAAGAAGGGTCAAAGTCTTACAGGCTAGTAGCAAACACGTGAGAGAAGAAGGGGGTTCCGTCTAATAGGAGTATACAATAATGTCATCAACAAATTTTTTTATAACACTAAAGATTTGCAAACCTCCACTACAATACTAATGTTTGGTTAATTTAAAATAAATTACCCATATCCCGAAACAACCATATTTTACGGCAAGACCACGTAACACGATCAACCATCGCACAAATAGATACAAACATAATTTCTAAGTGACATTATCAAAACAAAACCTTCCGCTATGAATTCATAAGATTATCAAATGAAAGCTTAGTTTTTCCCGAAGATTAATCACATTTAAGGAAATTTCCATCACAACTATTACGGTAATTACGTGCATAAAAGCTGACCAATATTAATTAATAGCGTTAACATTACAAGGAGAAAATAATGCAATTCGGAAAGATAGAAGAGTGCCATCAGCAATAATTAGAGAGGGGATTAGACCAAACTATTCTAGTGTCAATGAGAGGTCTTGGATTTGCACAATGAAACCTCCAGCTTAGTTGATCCGAAAAGATAGTTATGATTCAAGTTGATAGGGATGGTCAAGGTACTTCTTGAGGAGGGCCTTAAAATCCTAGAAAGAAGATGAAAGATAGTATAAGAGTCTAAACACGTGAGATGGCAAAACACATTGCACACAAACCTTTTCATTCTACTAGTTTTAATACCAAAACTCTAAGCTGGCTAGCCCACGCATTGCTCACACGATCCTACAACCTTTCTTTCTCGATGCCAAAAGGTTATCAAAGGAACTTGCGAAGGAGCTAACAAAAAGCGTCAAAGACAAACTTGGGTGCTAGGGAGGGGGCTTCATAGTTATCGTAAACTTACTTCCATGTTATCGAAAATACTAGTTTGATCAACATAATAACTTGCAACTCAATCGCAGAGAAGAATAATACATAAACAAGCAGACGAAGGTCTATCACTCGAGCAAGAGAAACATAACACCCAGAGGGGAGGGCACACGCATCCTTTCGACCAACATACTGACAACGATAAAAGCTAAAACAAGGAGAAACAAGCAGAAAGGGAAATCTCCCATCATGACATCCAACTGACAAAACAATGCAAGGAAAAAGTGGTTCAATTTCGCAATAATTGTAAATATGATAGCAGTAGAAAAGTGTAGAAATATCTTGCCTGTTTCTCCAGCTTCAACAGTCGTCATGCACTCCACACGGTCAGCATAAGAACCGTAGGTACTGGAATCCGGGTGCACCAGTTCTAAGCGGTCCACATTCACGATCCGCGAGACCATGCAATTGAGGAGGATTTTTGTCAAACAGTTTGGGTGTCTTATGCTTGCTTCCACTTTGCATAAGTATCTACCAACGCCCAACGAAACAAAGCATTTGACACAGCCTTGTACCCTCTCCATTATTTTCCAAGTTTCCAAGGTGTCTCAACCCACCCAATTTGTCCACAACCAACAATCATTGCTGTCCAAAAGACCACATTTCTTTCAAGTTTTGCCCAAACCATCCGAACACTTCGTTGAGCATCCGATCAGGAGTAAAAATCCGTCTTAAGACAGTTATGCGCCCAGGACACTAGCAGATACAACAAGCAACAAAATCTCTTTTTCAAAAGCATTGGAGAACGTCCATGCCCTGCTCAAACAATCCCACTTTGGTATAGGCGTGGAGATGCTATCAAAGGTTGTGGAGTTTGGCTTTACACCTGCTCTTTGCATTTGCTTGTAAGTTTATAAAGCCATTTCAACATATCCATACTATACAGAGCCTGCAGAAGTAGACACAAACACACCCCTCTCCAGCCCCAAAGGCACCCATTGCAATACTATCAAGATAATATGGCACAACACCCCCACCCACAGAAAGTGAAAACAGTGGGTTACAACATCAGATTCAGAAGTACAGATTTCAGAAGAGAAGCAATCTTCACTTCTGCTTATGCTTTCATGTCTAAAGGCTGCAGAGGCAGCCCTTTTACCACTTTGGAGCAAAAGCATGGCATCTACCGTAATGATATATATATAAACCTTTTCCTTCATCAGATTGGGGATAGCATCAAACTCTTGGTGCAAACATTTCAGCTGTAGCTTGTAAGGTGTGATAATTCCAACAGAAAACTTTATGCCTGCAAACTTAGTGACTCATTGAAGAAGCTCATAATATTGCCTCTCATCTTGTAGTGATTGATAATCATGGCAGACAGAGATGGAGTTGGATTAAACAAGCTGCAGTTCACCACAAGAATCCCAATATCCTTGGGCCTCACTCTGCTTTTCTCAAACAGTTCATCCAAGGCACCAAACATCACCATCTCTGCTTCTGCACGGGCTTCTTTCATGGTTAGCCTAGGTGGAGAAGCCAAAATGGCTCCTGGAAAGTATGAGTGCTCACCTATGCCAGATCTCTCAAGAATCTTCCTCTGGAACTCCAGGCTGTTATCATCAAAAAGCCCTGAATCTCTAGAATGAGACATGAAATAGTCTCTGGTAACCCTGAACTCATCAGAAGGCTTATAGCAGGCAAAGTCCACCAAATATATGGCTCTTGGACTACATATATAATAGACGCAGGCAATGCATCCAACCAGGCCAGATACAGAGAGCAAGCTCACAACATCAAAGGTGGGCTTCTCCCAAGAACTCCATAAATTATTTCTCCTCAACGTTCCAACCTCTGCACTGAATAACACCAGCAGAAGAGGGACAACAAAGAAATACAGAGCATTTCTAATCAAATAATGGTAGCCCAACTTGACATGCCTGAGATTGACAGAGTGTAAGAAATCAGGTAATCTTCTCCGGACTCTAACAGAGAATGTTTTGAATCCTGCATTGGGACCAGAGCTCTCCCAAGACATTTTCTCCAACATTGCATAGATCTCCCGTGCCCATGGGTGTGATCTGTCACCTTGAAGGAGAATCCCGAATTTGAGGATGCAGTCGATGTTGAACAGATAACAACAAAGTTGGACAACCTGCTTGTTGGAGGCGCTCACGAAGGCTTCTACTATACTGCAACGTGCCTGCTGCTGGCTATTTACTGTGCAGGCCGTGCTTGAGGATCCCCGACCAGAATACACCCCGCAGCACCCAATGAAAGGAGGAAACGCGCCTACTTCACTCGCTGGTAGCTGCGCGCGGCCAGCAGAAGGAACAGGCACGCGACTACACAAACAAACAAAGAAAAACTCCCTCCATTCTCCTCACGCGGCCAGGGCAGGAAGAAGGAAAGCGTTCAGGAGGAAACAAGAAGAAAACGCCTCACACACGCCTGCTTCACTGGCTTGAAGCTCCATCAAGCCGTCATGTCAAACCAGACTGCGCCCAATGCATTGAATGACAGAATCAAAAGGAGATCCTGGTGAAGAAAAATGCCTCCACCGACTCCCGTCTCCCTCATGCAAGGACAGAACAAACGCGGTGGTCAACAGTCGGCAGGTTGGGTGGTTGGGAGGAGACCAAGGTGGCAGAAACGGGATTCGATGCCCAACATGGCATTACAATTAGAGACATGTTCTGTCATATATTTGCAGTGGAGCTTGCGTGCAATTGTTATCTTCTACGTGCAAATTGGAGAAGGGTCGTGTGTGGCTCAATTAGCATGCATGTTTGTAATAATCTTCACTATATTAGAGATTCAAACAAAATACATTTAATGTATTGTTTCAAGCTATGTAAGGATATAAAAGCGTGTATTAGAAGAATCTAAGTGCATTACACTTTATTAATTCCCACCAACATGTCACCACTAGACTAGCCACTAAGGGCCCCATTACCCATGTCCTTTTTAATTTAATTGGAATTCCCATTAAATGCCACCCACTTAAGTGATGCAGGATTTAATTTGAGCCATTAGATCAAATCTATACTAGCCATTAGATTAGGGATGCCCTAAATATCTTTATAGATTTTTTTATTCCCATTGCTCTAATTTCTCATTTGTTAATTCTTATTTTGTAGGTTTGGAGGAGGAGAAAGAGGAGAAGCCATTGAGACCAATGGAGCTTTGGGGGATTTACACTTTTTTGGTAGTTTTGTGTTAAAATGGGAGATCTCCCCATTTCCCTCTGGGTATTATTTACCCTTCTTTATTTGTGTTTATTTTGTATTTTTCCAATGTAGGTTGGGTGTATATACAATATGTATATACCCACTTTGGGTGAATATATAAAAAACCCTAAATGTATATGTTTTTAAAAGAATTGATTTTTCTCTACACACACACATACATTACATTATATTAAAATAATTGATAAAAGCGGTGGATCGGATTTGTATACAATAGGCTACATTGTGGGTCGGTCGACTCATGGGAAAATGCACGGAGTTTGAGAATCATGGGTTGTGACCGTTTTTAATAAGTGTAAGGTTTTATATTATGGGGGAGAGGGGGTGCCTCAGCCCACCCCCACCACCGTTATATTATACTATGGGGAGGGGGTCGGTGGCGAAACTCGCACTCCCAAACTAAAACAAAAATGTAGTGGTTTGGGCCACAACCCAACCCCAACAAAATTTCTTTTTAATTATTAATTTAAAACTTGATCATTCATCCATATAAAAAATATTTTTAAAAAATATATATATTTTTATATGAAGAACAAATCGCCCCCATAAAAATGCAAAGACACCTATTTTTTTATTATAAAGCTTTAATACGATGCAATTTGAAACATAAGGAATTTGTTTATATATATATGATGTGATTATTAGGTGCGAGCGATGGAGAGAAGAATCACGAAGACAATGAAGGGAGTGAGCGGTCTCGGAACTACGAGGAATGGCTAGTTCCCATGGAGAGCCAATTGGACCTAGCAGTAATGGGAGACTCAGTGAAGACAAAGAGTAGGGAAATGGTGACGTGTTTAGGACTACGGAGGAGATGTGCCCTAACTGTAGGCTTAAAATTGTAGACATGCCTTCGTCGGGGTTGTTGGGCCCGACAGGGTTTTTAACAAGATGAACATGGGGTTGCTACGGGTAGTGGGGCTTGGATCACTCCTATAAATCTAATTCATTCAAAGACATACTAGAAAATTGGGGAGGTCGAACTTCGAACAAATCCTCTGTTCAAGCAGGCTTAATTGGTCGATTTGGTGAGGATATTGCTTCTTTAATCATAGAGAACCCTGAAGTGGAGGAATACTACAAAAATATTTCTCGGGATGCTGTGATCGAGAAGATTCAATGGTTTTTGGCCTTCCTCCTCCACACTTTATCAATGGATTTTCAAAAACTAGACCAACAAATGTGAAATCTCTTTTTGTTCCAAGGGATTTTTCATTGTCCACTTTAGGGAATCTAGAGGATTATCAACACTGCTTGACAGAGGGTCCATGGTTCTGGGGACATGCTAGTTTATTTTTAACCCCATGGTTTCTGGATTTTGATCTCGAATACTTATTTGATTAACAAAATGCCAGTTTGGGTCAGGCTTCCTAACCTCCCTTTGCATTTGTGGTATGCCCTAGAGGACATTGGAAACGCATTGCACAAGTTTTTAAAAGAGAACTTGGATAGAATGGATTCGGGTATGTGTTCGTATGCCTGCATGTGCGTTGAAATAGATTTAAGCAAAGGATTACCAGATCGAATTAATCTTAAATTTGGTAAGTTTCAGCATTCCCAGGTTTTAGATTATGAGAATACTGCTTTTAGATGTAGAATTTACAAAATTCTGGGTCATCTGCAAGCCTTTTTCCTTACAACAAGAATTAGTAGTCTACAAAACATAATGGATCGACTTATTCCAGCGGATGGGATACTTTGAATCAAAAATTGGTTTACGCTTGAAATTCATGGATGATCCGAGAGATTTGAAAACTAAGGGTAAAATAGATACATAAAAGAATGATAGAGATGGAAATATAGGAAAATTGCATGGTAGTAGGAGGAATAAAATGGGGGCATATATATTAGAAAATTTGGACTCAAACCGTGATTCCATGAATGAAATTTGATTGCATCGAATAATCCCAATGACCTGGCGCTGGTTATTTCATCTGATCATGGCAAATGGCAAGAAGTGAAGAAGTGGAAAAAAAAAAAGGGACGAATGGGCAACATTGAAGATTATTTTCCATCGCAAGCTAGGAAGTAAATAGGGTTTTATTTATGCTTTTTATTGGTGGGCGAGTTTTCTTCTAGTTTTTTTCCTATTAAGGTCTTCTTTTTTCCGAGGATTTGGCCTCGTTTTGTTTCATAGGGAACGGGTCCCTTCGACCCAAGTTATAAATAAATAAAAAAATTAATAAATTTATATATATTAGTAATGTGTGTGTGTGTGTGTCCGTGTTATATATACATATACATACATACATACATACATACATACATACATACATACATATATACATATATATATATATATATATATATATATATATATATATATATATATATACACACACACACACACACACACACACACACACACACACACACACACACAGATATATATATATTATATTTTTGTATTAGTAAAATGTTCCTCTAAATGAGTAATTTGACTCGTGTCAATATAGGATTTGCTGACTATGATTTGTGGAACTAATGTAACCAAAATCGTATATTTTTTGTTTTAGTTTTATTGCTCTAATTTAGACAACATATCATTTCAATTTCCTTTATAAACAACTAAAAGGAACATATGAAGTTGAGATAATTTATTTCCTATTTATATTTATGGAATGATTGAAACACTTTCCTTTGAAAAAAAAGTAAAATTTGGTGTTAAAATTAATTCAATCATTCCTTTATCTCTTTAGATTTAAGCTGCCAACAATACCAAGAAAATGAACATATCCTTTCCTTATTACAACACCATCCTTTCAAAATCAATATCAATGATGCAACTTTTAAATAATTTCAACAATTCAATGACCTACTTCTTACAATAAAAGTGAGATGATATCTCTTTTCTTTCCTTCTAATAAAATCATATGTTTACAAAATAGGAATTGCAAATAAGGTAACAATATACTTTTTCTCAATGATCATAGTTCTCTTTTCCTACAATAATTTAGAAATACCAATTTTCAAGGCATCAACATCCACTTTACAACAAGGGGAATATTACAAGGGTGAAATTTTGGCTCCAATATAGCATAAATCCTTTAAACATTTATTTTTTTCTTTCTTCCACCTCTTCAAATTTGGGTAACAAACAAGGAAAAGGGTAGTAGGCAACAATCTCCGCCCAACCTATAATCCAATAAGAGGAGAATCCATCCCCTTATTGGCCCCCAAGCCCCAACTAAAGAACAATGAGGGGTATAATGCAACTTTGAAAACTTTTACAACAATGGCTTCCACACAAAACAAACATTCCACAATAATAACACATTCAAATAAACACACAAGAAAAGATTTACAAACTTTCCAACAACACATAGGCTTGACAACAAGCCAAAAGGAGCAAGGAATATGGGAACCACCTCATTTTTCCTCCCAAGTGAAGTAGGATTTTCACCAAAAGCCTCCATGTGCACAATACAAAACAATCAAACACATCCTTATCTCTCCCCTTGTAAGTATGCAAAAATGTTTCCATATTTTCCTTTTCACTCCCCATAGGTGAAAATCCTAATCACACTCCCTCCAAAATGCATGCCTCACATCTCCCTTTTCCCTCCCCAATGGTCCCATACTTCCATCTCCCACACCCTTCTTAAGGTAAGCTACCCAACCACAATAACCCATTCACAACACTCATACAATATTCGAACAAGCACAAATTTTATATCTAAATGCATACATAAAATAATGACAAATGGAGAGCCTACCTCTCCATCAAGCTTCCAAAATTATTAACTCTAACAATCTTTGAATGCCTTCTAAGCAAGCACGATAAAAAATCCACTCCAAAAATATATCCCAATCCCAAAAGTGCAAAAGAAGAAAATAAGGCAAGTAACTCAAAATCCTTCAAATTCAATCAATAAATAGAAAAGGGAGGTGAGGATGATGAGGTGGCTCCATGTAGGTTGCCACTTCATCATCCCTCATTTCCACTCAACAACTCAACACACCAAACCCAATGCAATAAATGAATATGTAAGACTAATGACATGCCCACATGACACTCCAACTTACACACCATGTTTATAAAGGACAAATTAATTGTGGTATTTGGAAAGGTGCAATTATTTTAACTTTTACATTCAAAAGTACATGAAAAGTTTCAAAATGATCCTCATACTTCATAAGTGTGGTTTGTAGAAGATTTTGAGATGTGTGGGACAATGTTAAATTATGCCACAAGTCTCAAAAAGTTGCCTATAAGGCCAAATTTGAATTTAAGAAGAAAAGAGGAGTACACACCACCCAAATGTAATTAATTCATTCAATCAAGAAAAAATAAGGACCATCTATGCTCATAATTACCTAATTTTAACATCTTTATTTTAGTTTAAAATTAAGTTGAATTAGCTAATTAAGACACATTAATAATTGCTAATAAAGTGACTAAAATTTCCCAATAATTAAATACATATAACACAAAATAAAACACACAAAATTAAAATAAGGGAAAAAAATTACACCCCATGGCCACACATGTGAGGTCACCCCCATGGGAAACCTCCTAACTAGGCATGCAATAACACAACATAAACATTAGATACAAGTTGTCAAATTTGTCCATGTTACAAAACACCCAACATTCTTCTGTGGTTGGTCCCCTATCCCCTTTCGATGTATGATATAATGTCCCTAAAAACACATAAAAATAACTCTCTCGGCCTTATGGCCGCATTCACAACCTAGACAAAAAAAAAAATGGAAATCAATAATCATCATAAAAACTAAGTAATTTTATCCTCTATTAACATATAAAACAATTCGATTCTAACATCCATGAGATCAATTCTACTCAAAACATCTAACATAGGCAATGCATCAAGAATATAACGTATCAGCATAAAATAGTGTAAATAAACATCTATAGATTTTTCCATTAGTGTTGTTAACTTTTAAGTTACCTTTAACGGGAAGGTGGTTTCAAAAAAATTCAAATTTTCACCAACTCGCAAAAATTTCTTTCCTAAAGTTTTTCAGAGAAATTGGGATTTTTCTGAACTCCAAAGTAAAAAATTTAGGTTTTGGATCTCGGATTTCTCTTATTCGGGGTTTTTCATTATTTGTAAGAAGGAAATTTTCTCAAACTTTTGAAGTCCAAAATTTCCAAGATCCGAAATTTTGAACCTTTCGTAATTTGGGTGTTAGAGTTTCCCTTGGCGTTTCTCATTTGTTTTCACATTTCATTTCCAAAGTCTGAAGTTCTGAAATTTCAAAACTTCGGGCTTTCAAGTTTCGGGGTTTCATTCCACACCTAAGGATACTTTCATCTGAATCCATCCGAAGTATGAAACTCTAAAGTTCTGAAATTTCAGAACTTTGGCCTTTTGGGTTTCACGTCTTGGGTTTCATATTGTAACTATCTCTCTTACATTTCAGATTATGGTATCTCTAAGGAACATATAATTTCAAACTACCCCACACGTTTTGACTTGCAGGAATTTATTTTGGGTTTACCTATAAAAACATAGATTTTCACCCATCTTTTTTCCTGGATTTCACTTTCACACCCTTATTTTTACTACATCATATCGTACTTTAAGGAATTGTTTTCAAGGTAATTTTTTGATTTTATTTAATATTTTTGGTTTAGATTGATCATGGTTTTTGTTTGCTATCATCCTTTTCTTTCCATTTCTTTCTCTTCTTGCTCAAACATGGAAGCCACTATTGTGTTTCTTGTTTATTTTTAGTCTTTTCAAACATGTCATCTGTAATTTTATTCAATTAAATAGGCATCAAACCTCATCAAATTCAAGGGTTTTGCAAAAGTTTCCTTTCAGATCTTTGGAACCATTTCGGGATTTCAAGAGTTACCTTTTTAGGCTTTTAGAGGTTTTTGTTTCAAGGGTTGCTATTTGAGAATTCTAGAACAATTTGGATTTCATACTTTTGGAACCAAGGCTTTTAGAATTCCGTAACTATTCAAATTTCATAATTTCGGAACCATGGCTTTTGGAATTCAATAACTATTTGTATTTCTTAATTTCAAAACCAAGGATTTCGGACTTACGAAACTATTTGGATTTCGGGTTATGGGACCGAGTAAACTTCATGATTTCAAGTTTTTGAGCTTCAGAGTTAGATTTATTTCGGAGTGTTGGAGGTTGTTAATAAAATTTTCAAGGTTCAATTGGATATTGAACCCCAAATTCATTTCAACCTCTTCATCAAAAGGAAACGTAAAGATGAAGTATACATTCTTCGGAGTCTCTCCTCACACTTGTTTATTGTCAGATGTAGGAAACATCAGAGACACCAACTTGGGACAGGTGGAGATGGTAGATTTTAGGGAGAGACTAAATGCTCCCAAGAAAACAACCTAGATGCAATCTATTTTTGAGAGTGGGATTGCTTTGGAAGTTTCCTTTCCTGCATTCATGCATTTCCCAAAGTTTATTTTAACTATAACAACTCATTTCGATAAAAATAATAAGTGTGTCAAGGATGATGATGAAAATATTGTAATAATATTGGATGTGTATTTCTTTGAATATTTATTCAAACTTTTGGATGTTGAGGAATATGCAACAATTTCTTTTGAGATGACATTCGAACACTGGGAGAATGAGTATGAAATATGTACCACAAATCATGATGAAAATTTACTTAGCTAAGGGTATTACTAGACTCTCTAAAACAGTGTACCACTCTAAAATTATCCAGGAGATCAATAAAATTATTACTCTCTTGAGTAGATTTTTAGGTCTTGCTTTGGTGAAATAATTTCATGAATGAATATTCCAATATATCGCCACCATAAAAAATAATGAGTTCATATGATTCGGTGGAGCATATTGGTACTTCAATATGTCATCAATTAAATGTTTTAGTTTCATAAGATTTTTTCATGAATTCTTTCTCGTATCTATGCGAGAAGCTATTATGGGAGACTATACTAGATTGAACCCCAAAGGTGTTAGAAGCACATCTCAAATCTATGAGTTTTATCCTTAGCTCACTATGGAGGAGGGAAACAAGCATTTCAGGAGAGTAAATGATGCGTTCTTTGTTGTTATTTTATATCATTTTGAAAAAACTTGTACAATCACAAAATATATGATGAGGCCTTTCAGGAAGTGCGGGAATGAGGAGCCATATATCTTTAGTTTATGACTTTTACATATATTAGGGTTCTAGTTTATTCCGTGCTCTGAATAAGTTACCGAGATGTCTAATTGATAAATGGGTCTTGTTAGAATTGGTTTGTCAATTACTTGATTATCATAATATATTAAAAATATGTGAAACAAATCAGAGTTAATTTTCCTATTTCAATCAAAGATATACTTGTGCCAATATCTATAAAGCTAAGAACATAGATGGAGAAATGTCTGAGGTCACCTTGTGGAATTTTCATCCTAGGACCAACTTTGATTATTGGGGAAAATTTAGTGAAACAGGTTTGCAAGCTCCCATGTGCCACAGTTAGAAGACATTTGGATCCACTATCAAGATGAAGTCATCATTAGACAACGAGAATTCAAAAGATTAACTTTGAAAGAGGTTAAAAAATATGGCATTGCAGATGTTCTAGATGACATCAAGGATGATGATGAGGTACTTGATCTGGTTTATATGAGTGATAATATTTCTAATCAACCGTTACCTTAGATAAATTGGTATCAAGAAGACTATTCCAACACAAAGGAAAAATCGGAGACCATTTTGTAAAGGACATATGATTGGCCGACTACTCTGGGTATCTCACCTAAGGATCAACCTATAAAGGTAGTTCAAGTTCAGAAAACATTAATCCTTCCCGCATCTTTGAGAAGCAAAAGAACTACTCAAAATACTACCATAACTCCAAGAAAGATTTTATTTGTACTGGGAGGTTCTTATTCTAAGGTTTCTACTAATAAGGTCATGCCCCAAAAATTCAACTTTCTAAGGTTATTGATGTTACTGCTTCTCTGGTTGAGCTTTAGATTTTATTCAAACTCCTTCATTGCAATTGTCACTACCCGTGGTTCCTCCTCTTCCATTTCCACTTTTCCATCTCCTTCAATGGCCTAGTTTTCTCATCCCTACCCATTCTCTTAGTTGGAGAGATGATTGTTTCCCCACATTCTACTCCACCTTATCAGCTTCCTCTTTCTTCTATTCCCATTTCATCCACTCCTAAGGATATTCTAACACCTACACCTTCTATCATTACCACCTCCATTCCATATTCTACCACTACCACTAGTGCCATGATTTTATCTAGTACCCCAATTTTAACTTCAGTAATGACATCTTCATCTGCATCTACCATACCTGATTGGTTGTATCACCAAACCCCAAAGAAAAAGAAAAAGGTGCCCCTGGTAGATGTAATTGACCTAAGTGTGATAGAACCAACTCTAACAAGACAGGCCAAATGGCCAAGAATCGTCTCTAACTTATCAAGAAATCATTCAGGTGAAAGGTTCGTGGAGATAGCTACCCCCACGGAAGGGAAAACCAAAGAAACTATTACTACAACAGATTATTAAATTTCTAGGTTTTCGTTGGGAAAAGCAACACACGAAGGGGTGAAACAAGATGTGAAAGTGGCTCTGGGAAATTTTTTGGAAAAATATGACAAGGATAAGGCTTCAAAGGATGAGTTAAAGACAAAGGTTGAGCAGCTCACTGCTCTTCTAAAGAAAGTAACACAACCCACTTCGTCTACTGATCCTTCAACTACAACTGCTCTGATAGTTTCTTCCAGCTTGGATGATATTTCATATCATGAAATTGAGAAGATAGGTCAAAAGGGAAGATCAGTGGATGGATGGATTGAATGCATACTTCAAGCAAATCCATTGATTAAAATAGTTGTAGAGTTATACAATGAATTAAATACTGAGAAAGATTCCATAAGGAAACTAGATGCATCCCTGTCTAAAGAAAGCAACAATTTGGGTCTTAGTTTGGTTACCTAGGAAGAAATAAGAAGTATTGATACAGATCTACTCTTCCAAGAAGGTGTGGTGAATAGTGCCTACAAGCTATTTGAATTTCAAAAGGCCAGTGGAATTCAGTCACAGGTGTTACAAGATTTGATCAAAAAATTGGATGAAAAACGGGTTGAAATAATAGATGCGTTGAGTGATATTTCAGAAGAATTTGAGGAGATCCACTGTAAGTTATTCAATGAGAACATTGATGCCCTTCCAATTGATCAAGTGAAGACCAATTTCAAAAGTTTGGTAAAGCAAGATGATGAAGTTACAAAAACCTTCAACATTAATTCAATCTAAACTTGTTTCATGCCAGAATTTCATAAATTAGATCAAGAAAGTTATAAGCAAGTTGAAAAGGTTGCCAACTAAGGTTGTAAGGGAAGTGGATACAACAGATGTAGTAAGTCAGTATGCATGCGGACCTGAAGAGGAAGAAATATAGGAAATTGTGAAGTGCTTCATGGAATTTAAGCAACATACGACTGCGAGCAAGGAGAGTCAAGATAAAGATGAACAAGAAGCAGATACTGTAGGGCCAAGATGAGCTTGGCGGCCATTGTTGAATAGGATCTGAGTTCTTGGTTGGTCAAAGGTTATAGGGTTGACTTAGTCAAACCTTTGAAACTGCTTTGCTATTTTTATGGGAGCTGTTCCCTTGAACTTAAATACATTCTATTTTTAGCAATTAGTTAGCTAAAGGTGGGGCTGTAATGGCCAGCCTCTTGAACTTATAAATAGATTAGATGTGTTAAGCATTGGTATGAATTTTAGATTTGGTGAGAATACTCTTCAATCTTGGAAGAGTTTTTAAGCTACTTTGAGCCTTTTGATAATATTCAAAACGATATTTTGTCGTGGAATGTATGGTGTATTGTGCTCTAATTGATTAATCTCTAATTTTTGAATGTTTAATTCCTTGATATGGATTGATTGATCTACCTTTATATCAGTTATATTTCTTTAATCTTGAGGAATGTGACATAGAACCTTTGTGTTTCAGTTGTGGAGAATTTATTCCCTTTTTGTTATCAAAGTGAATCATACTTACCAGTCAAATATTAGAGAGTATCACATGAAATGTGCATATAATTGATTGTTGTGATATGTTAATTGTGTTGTTGAATGAATCTATCTATTTAGTTTGCAACTTGGTGCATCACCTTATTTAAAGTTTTATTGTTATTTATCTCTAACCTTAATCCTAAAGACTGAGTAGATTAGGATATTTCTAAGTGTTTTAGCTTTGCACTTCGATCATAGATCAAGTGCTCCAAGTTCCAAAGGAAGTCGACCTTCTCTGGAGGTTCATCCCAAGGAAACAAGGTCCCACACCTTGGGGATGTTCCAATGTTGCACGGGATCACTCAAAGATTCAACAAGTGAGCGATCTGTGCGAGATTTTTTTCACACACCCAATGGGAAAAATAGGGTACTTATCTTCATACTTGCATGAATCAAAGTACCAGTGACTCCATTTCTCTAGATTTCGAATCTTAGTGTGTTAACTTATGCAAAGAATTTAGACAAGAGATTCTATGAGACAAGAAGGAAATTATCAATGATATTGATTTATCCTTGTCTCCTCTAAGAAGAATAAGAGGCATTTCAACATTACCGCCACAACATCACCACACGAGTTCATTCAAATCCTCCTTACGAAAGATTCCATCCACCTAGGAACAATCAAACTCTTGTTAGAATGGCGAGGAACCAAGTGTTTCCTCCATTCAATGCAAGAAAGCCTCTTCTATTACCTCAAAGTGATCTTATAACTATTTTTACACTTGAAATTTTACCCTTTTCCATAGGGTAAACTCATATTAAACCTATGAAACATATTATTGATGTGGCCAACATTTTCGCAGTACATAATGTTACAAAAGACAATGTTGCAATCAAAATATTTGCTACTTCCTTCAAGGGAAAAGCACTTCAGTGGTTTCGTAGGTAATAAGTTGGTACTATAACCACTTGGGATGAGTTGGGGGAGAAGTTATGCAAATAATTCGAAGAAAAGAGTGACCACATGTCACTTATGGAACACTTTGCCATAAAGAGAGCCCCTAAAGCGTACACGAGTTATTTCAACTTCCGATTCCAAAAGACTTGGAATAGGATTCCAACACTCATAAATCTTTCTCTTAATAATGAATTTCTATATTATTTACGAGCCTTGAACATCGATGTAGCAGTTATGATCTAGTCTATGGGAAGGACCACACTTCCTAATTCATATGAAGTTACAATAAGAGTTGATAATTCTTTGATCCAAGTAGGGAAGATTGCACCTAGAACTCCCATGCCCTTGTCTATTGAACTTTCAAGTTATTAGACAATTTTTCCTCTATTCCATCAACTTCTAGCCAACCCATTGTTTCTTCACCAACTCTCACTTCACCATTTCCTTTAAAATATCTGGTTGATTTCATGTTCCCGCTATAAAATTTTGGGAATGAACTCATAACACTCAAGAGGAAACAATCTCAATATGCTCGTCCTTACCAACCATATAATCAACATTATCAATCTAACCATCCACGATTTCAAGGGAACAATCTAGTAAAAAATAAAGCTACAAACATCAAGCCCCTAAATTTTAGGAATCATCTTGCTTTGATAGTTCTTCCAAAACACCTATCCTTGTCTAGAATAATCTGGTTCAAGACTATGAATGGTGCTATCATTTTTCTCAACCCCTCAATAAAAATATTTTCTCTAATGGAGTTCTCATCCATGACCTTATGGTTCAAAGTTTATTTTCTCCGCCAGAGGAAATAGAAAATTCATCTATATAGGAGGTGGTGGATCAACCGCATGTCCCCTGAAGGAACCTCTTTGCTAAATATGAAAGCAAAAGCTTTTTGCGAGTTGAATACAAATTCTTCATCAATGGTGGAAAACACTGCGTTCAAAAAGATAGCAATGGAATATCAACCTTGCAAAGTGGAATAAGCATCCACTTCATAGCCTCGGCAACAAGCAAAGGGGTTGATAAATATGTTGGAAAGAAACAACCAAAAACATATGATGGCCAAGCTATACATAATGAAGGTTCTTCAGGCTTCATTGTACCTAACAAGCACTTTCCAAAAGAATATTCTAACGATCAAAGAAATATCAGAAAAGTAGGAGCAATATATTTCAATATTGTAGAATAGATGATTAAGACTAACCTGAGTGTTACTATGTGGGACACACTCTCAATTCTCACAAAGAAACCTGTTACAAGAGGCCTTGAAATTTTTTTGTACAACTAACAGATCATTGGGTCATGGGACAACAACTGCTACAAGTTTATGTCAGCTGGAAGGGAAAAGTGTTCCTAAGGAAAAAAAACCACCACCATTCTATATTTCCCTGATCATTGGAGATCATTTGGTGCATAATTGCATGATTGATTCTGGTGCCAGCAGTTCGGTCATGCCCAAACAAATTGTAGATGTACTAGGAATCCAATATACACCAGTCTCCAGAGGAGTTGTTCAGTTGGATGGGACAACGGTTAGGACCATTCGAATCATCAAAGGACTTCAACTTACTATCCATGTATGCCCCAACTTGTCATTCACACAAGACATATCAGTCATTGATCTTCCTCCTCTTTTTTCCATTTTCTTATCACAAGATTTCACTGCCAAGATGGGTGGTTATCTATCAGCTGATTGGTCTCATATGATTCTCAAGACTTGATATGGAACTAAGGTGACTATAAGGGCTAAACCGATTTTTCATAATCATGTGGAGCCATATACTGCTAGTCCTATAAATGGGAATTATACCATCCATGATCTAGAAGAAGAAGATGTTGACCACGAACCAACCACTCTTGTTGAAGAGGTTCCTGATACCATGTTGGATGAGGTAAGTATAGATCACCAAGTATGACCCATATGTTGAAGCATTGCATAAGAAGAATCTAGTTTTCTACTTTTAGAAGATATGGGATTAGGTGCATATTGTATTCACGAAGAAGATGTCATCATACCACAACTTTTCAAGTCCCAAAATATTCACGAAGGATGTTGAAAACTATTTTTCGATGGCTCAAGGAGTAAGAATGGAGTAGGTGCTGGTGTTATGTTGATTTATCCTGAAGGAAGTAAGTATTTTTCATCCTTTCGACTACAATTCAGCTACACTAATAATGTTGTTGAGTATGAGGCCTTGATACAAGGAATTCAACTAGCCTTAAAAAGGGGTATCAAATCCCTAATTGTTTTTGGAGATAGTGAGTTGATAGTGCATCAGGTAAGAGCTCGCAGTGCATCAAAAATGATCTATTGAGATCTTATAAAAATAGAGTATGGAGTTTGATTGAATATTTCGAAGCTTTTGGGATTCACACGGTTCCTAGGAATCAGAACCAAGATGCAGATAGACTTACAACTATCGGATCATAGTATGAAATTCCTACTGATGTAATGAAGGAAGGATTATAGTTTGTTAAGATGGTTGTTCATCCAACAATTCTTGATAATGCAGGAATTTGGCAGGTTTTTGACAGTGATGAGAAAATCATTATTTTCTTATAGGAAGAAGTGGATTTCACTACAAAAATCAAGCTAGGTTAAAAGAAGCATACAGTGAACAAATCATCCAACTAAAAAGTAATAGATTACCAAAAGTTTTGGTTACTCTTGAATCCATTTTTAATTTAGATGATCAGGCTAGAAGGAAAAATTCTAACATGACAATCAAAGATGATGACTTTGAAGAAGTTGAAATAGCTAGTAAAAATTTCCTAAAGATTGGAAAAATATGTACCTCGGAGAGAAAAAGGATTTCGTCAAACTTTTTCAAGATTATAATGATGTTTTTACATGGAGTTATAAGGATCTACATGGTTTCAACCCAGGTTTGGCACAACACACCATCAAACTTCATCTTAATGCCAAACCAATTTAGTAGAATCAAAGGCCAATAAATCCTAAAATCGAACCACTAATGAGGAAGGAACTCTCTAAGATCATTGAGGCTTGCATAATTTTTCCAATCAAGCATTCCTCATGGGTAGCTAATCTAGTTCCCGTTAGGAAAAAGAATGGAGAAATCCAGTTATGTGTAGACTTTAGAGATTTGAACCGGGATTCATTGAAGGATCATTATCCTCTTCATTAATGGAGTAAATTCTCCAAACAGTAGTAGGAGCACAAAGGTTTTCATTACTTGATGGGTACTCTAGATACAATCAGATCTTGGTTAAAGAATCTGATCAATTCAAGACAACATTCACTACTAAGTGGGGTACTTACACCTATAATAAAATGCCATTTGGGTTATCTAATGTTGGCGCTACCTTCCAAAGGGCCATGGACATGGCTTTCCAGGGACTAATCAATGATATTATCCTGGTGTACTTGGATGATATAACAGTGTATTCCAAACATGTGGAGGATCACATGGCTCATTTGAGGAAAGTATTCAAGAGGTGTAGGGAGTTCGGAGTTTCTTTAAATCCCAAGAAATGTATTTTCGTTGTCAAGAGGGTAAGTTGCTAAGGAAATTGGTATATGCTGAAGGAATGTCTATTGATCTGCTAGAATACACTCGATATTGTCCCTATCTCTTCCAAGTCACAAGAAAGGACTTTAGATTTTTCTTGGAACAATAAATTTTGTGTGGAGATTCATCCCTCAGTTTGTATCCCTAGCCAAACCATTAACAACCATGTTGAAGAAAAATATGCCTTTCTCATGGAAAAAGGAAGGGAAGGAGAGTTTTGAATCCATTAAGACAACCATTTCTCAAGCACCTACATTGGTGAATCCAAGGTTTGACAGGGATTTCATTCTCGTATGAATTTTTCGGTCGAGAAATTATTTTTGGATTAACAAATCAACAAAACAATGAATCAATGGAACAACCAATCCCTAAAGGATTACGAGGTCAATTATTCATTTGTTGAGAAATAGGTTTTTATTGTTATTCAGGATTTGAAGAAATTCAGACACATGTTGTCTAATAACAAGATTCATTTGATGGTGTCTCATCCTAGAGTTAAATATTTTTGCTAAATAAAGATGTGAATGAGAAACGTGTCGATGGGTCACTAAAGTGATGGAATATGACGTACACATTAAGGTCACTAAGCTCATCAGGGGTAAAGGCCTGTGTCAACAGTTAGTTACTGTTTGGAGTCAAAGGTAGAAGAAGACACAATGCTCCTTAATGAACCTCAGGATGATAACTAAATTGATTGGCTGTCAAAGATGAAAGTTTTTCTCCTTTTAGGTGAATACCATGTAACCATGGAAAAAGTTCAAAGATGAAGCTTCCGTCTTTATTCTATTCCTTACATTATGGTGGATAATTTTCTCTTTCGAAGGGATTTGAATGGTGTTCTTCTTTGGTGCATAGGACTAGAATAGGTAAATAAGGTACTAGAAGAATTTCACAATGGTCTATTAGGAGGGAATTACTTTGCATGCACAACTACTACAAAGATCATGAGATCCAGTTACTATTGGCCAGATTTATTCAAAAATTTCATTTTTCGGTAAGGAAATTCAAGGAATGTGATTTCTTTGTAGGAAATCTTAGATTAACAGCCATGTCTCTTCACCCAATTCAAGTCAACCAACCCTTTTTCTAGTGGGGGTTGGATTTCATCGGATGATTAATCCTCCATCAAGTGATGGAAACAAATGGGTCCTCACTATGATAGATTACTTCACTCATTGGACGGAAGTTGTGGCACTTAAGGAGGGAAACGAAAAGGTTGTTCTTGATTTTCTAGAGGGGATAATGACACATTTTGGTGTCCCATTTATGGTAATTTTTGATAATAAAATGGAATTTCTTGGATTGAAGCTAATCAAATGGACTGTCATCAGAAATGGATTTTATCTTAAAACTTTACCGAATTACTACCCACATAATAAGAATCTCATATGTATCATCAAGCATACAATGGAAACTAATAGGAGAACTTGGCACAAATACTCAAAACCACCCTATGGGCAGATCAAATTATGCCCAAAAGGGCTATTGGGAATTCACCTTTTATGTTGGTATACGGAAGGGAAGAAAATCTCCCATTATCTCGGAGGTGCCTTCTTTGGAATTGGCACATCAACTAGAGCTTATGGAAAATGATGCAATGATAGTCAGGTATGCTTTGAACTAATGGAGTTAGAAGAAATGAGGAACAAGGCAGTGAAGACTCGGAAAACACCAATCTCAAGTTAAAATATATTTTGACAAAAATATTCCAACAGGGAGTTCCATGAAGGAGATTTGGTTCTCAAATGGGATGCTAACAGGGCCAAGCTCTGGTAAGCATGCTAAGTTTGATGCCTTTGGAGTGGACCATACATTATCACAAGTGTTAAGAAAGCAAAACAAAATTTGTCTAGGCTCAATGGAGAAGAATTTTCCATTCATGTGAATGGGATACATCTCAAAGCTTGTTTTTGAGAAACTTATCACTATGTACAATTTTTTTTATTTCCTCCAAGTTCTTTGCACATTGTTTTGTTTTCTTGCTTGGTTGTTTTGTTCATTTTGGTGTGTGCTCTAAGTATTTTCAGTTAGGACTCTCTTGCCCAATGGTTTTCACAAGGCTACTGGCCTAATGCTTAGCAAGCAAACATTCCCTGGATGTCACCAAAAATGTTAACTTTTAAGTTACCTTTAATGGGAAGGTGGTTTCAAAAAAATTCAAATTTTCTGCCATCCCACGAAAATTTCTTGCCTAAATTTTTCTAAGAAATTGGGAGTTTTATGAAATATGAAGTCCGATCTACAAGTATCAAATTTCAGAGTTCTCTTATTCGGGGTTTTTCATTATTTGTAAGAAGGAAATTTTCTCAAACTTCCAAAGTTCCAAAATTTTAGAGCTTTGGGCTTTGGGGTTTCAAATTTTTGCTTCACATTTGTCATTTGTTTTTGCATTTCATTTCAAAACTCCGAAAGCCTGAGGTTCTAAAATTTTGGAACTTCAAAATTTTTGGTTTTGAGGTTTCATTTGGCACCTAGGGATACTTTCACCCCAATACTTCCAAAGTATGAAAGTCTGAAGTTCCAAAATTTTAGAACTTCGGCCTTTCGGGTCTTAAGTTTTGGGATTCGTATTAAAACTATCATGCTTACATTTAAGATTTCAAGATCTTTGAGGAACATTTAATTCCAAACTACCCCACACATGTTGGCCCATGGGAATTAATTTCAGCATTAACTTTTTAACCATATATTTTCACATGTCTTTTTACTTGGCTTCCACTCATACACCGTACTTTTACTACTACGCCATATCGTACTTTAAGGCATCATTTTCAAGGTAATTTTTGAGTTTATTTAATCTTTTTGTTTAGATTGATCATGGTTTTTGTTTGTTATCATCCTTTTATTTCCATTTATTTATCTTCTTGCTCAAACATGGAAGCCATTGTTGTTTTCTATTTAGTTTTAGTCTTTTCAAACATTTTGTCTTAAATTTTATTCAAGTTTGCAAAAAGGCGTCAAACCTAATCAAATTTAAGGGTTTTAAAAAATTTCCCATTCATATCTTTGGAACCATTTCGTGATTTGGGAGTTACCATTTCGGGCTTTCGTAGCTATACGTTTTGAGGGTTTATATTTCAGACTTGTAGAACTATTTGGATTTCGGACTTTCAAAACAATTTGGATTTTAGACTTTTAGAACCAAGACTTTTGAACTTCCTGAACTATTTGAATTTCAGGTTTCAAGATGGAGTAGAGTTCACAATTTTTGAGTTTTAGGGATTCAAAGTTGGATTTCTTTCGGACTTTCGGGTTTTGGTTTTTCGAGTTTTTAATAGGTTTCAAATAAAATATTCAAGGTTCAATTGGATCCTGAACCTCGAATTCATGTCAACCTATTCATCAAAAGGCAAGGGAAAGATGAAGTATACATTCTTAGGAGTCTCTCCTCATACTTGTTTATCGTCAGATGTAGGAAACATCGAGAGACACCGATTTGGGACAGGTGGACATGGCATATTTCTGGGAGAGACTAAAGGCTCCCAAGAAAACAACCTAGATGTAATCTATTTTTACACAATACGCTTGCTCTCACATCCACCTTGCTTGCCTCCATTCATTGATAAGAGTTTTTGCATCCATGCTCATTTTGATAAAGATACTAAGTCTATTAAGGATGATGATGGAAATATTGTAATTAGATTGGATGTTGATTTATTCGAAGATTTATTCAAACTTCGAATGTTGAGGAATATGCAAAAATTTCTCTTGAGATGGCAGTCAAACACTGGGATAAAGAGTATGAATTATGTACAAAAGTCATGATGAAAAGTTACTTAGCTAAGGGTACTACTAAGCTCCCTAAGACATTGTTCCACTCGGACTTTATCCAGGAGGTCAATGACCTTATTATTCTCTTGAGTAGAGTTTCAGGTCTTGCTTTGGTGAAATAATTTCACAAGTGGATGTTCCTATATATTACCACCATAAAAAATAATAAGGAGTTCATACGATGGGGGGAGCATATCAGTACTTCAATATGTCATCAATTGGAAATTGTTTTGGTTTCAAAAGAATTTTTCATGACTTCTTTCCTTGTCTATGTAGCAGCTGCTATGGGAGACTATACTGGATTGAACCCCAAAGGTGTTAGAAGCACATCTCAAATCTATGAGTTTTATCCTCAGCTCACTATGGAGGAGGGAAGAAAGCATTTCAAGAGAGTAAATGATGCGTTCTTTCTTTGTTATTTTATATCATTTTGATAAATATTTGTACAATCACAAAATATCTGATGAGGCCTTTCAAGAAGTAAGGGAATGGGGAGCCATATATATTCAGTTTCCAAATTTTACATATATAAGGGTTCTAGGGTTTTCAGGTGCTCGAATAACTTACCGAGATGTCCAACTGATAAATGGGTCCTGTTAGAATTGGTTTGTCAATTACTTGATTATCATAAGATTTAGAATAAGCGACACAAATCACGAGTCCATTTTCCTATTTCAATTGCAAGATATACTTGTGCCAGTATCTATAAAGCCAAGAACATAGATGGAGAAACGTGTCAAGTCACCTTGCAAACTTTTCATCCCATGACCTGTCATCCAATTTTTTTCCTTAGGAGAAATTGGACAAACATGAACCAACAGAGAAAAAATGAGGGATCGATTCAGCCAGGGGAGATCACACTTCGGGATATGCCGAATAGGTTAGGAAGACTGAGCACATTGTAGAGGAGTTTGGGAAATGAAGAATCTCTAAAGTCTTAAATTCGGACTTCAAAGGTGAGGGCGTTGTTAAAACTATAATATTAAGTGCATCGTAATGTTTATTTTATAGTTAAATAATATATAATCGTTTATATTATTATTATTTAAATATAAACTTTATATTAGGTTTGTTAGTTTTTTAATTAACTATTTATTAAATTGGGGTGTGCCTCGTCAATTAATATGGACATAACCCGTCAAAGTTATTTAAATATGATTGTATGTCATATTCAATAAATCACATGAATCATTTGGATTACGGGTAAATACATGGAGTAAAGTGAGGGAGGAGTTAATGACCGGGTTGTAAAATCTTTCTCTATATTGGATTATTATTTTGTGGTTTTTTACCCATTTACGGTGTCACCGTAATTTTTTATGTTATTATTTACTTAACCTAACATTTAATTTAGTTGGTAAATATACCTTTTCACCCCTACATGGTACCAGAGTGAGTTTAATAAATTAAATATAATCCTAATGTAACCTAAGGTCATAACCGTTGGGAAGGTAGTTGAAATATTTGAAATATTATTTAATCCCCCTCCCTGTTCCACATAGTTGGTTGGATGATTATTACACAGGTGAAAAGGCATTGTGGATTTTCAACTGCTTAAAAAGAATTGAACTTCATGAATTACCTAGCCCTGCAAAATCAAGGTAAGGGTTATTAAATATATTCAAAATATTTTATGAATTTTCTATTGTATAGGAATTCAAGAAATCAAAAGTAAAATTCCAAGTGAAAATCGAAAAACAAAGCGAGAAAAATTTAAGAAAATACACCATTTAAATTTTTATATGCTTATGTAAAAACATTCTCCTTAGTTTTACAATTTAAAATAGGAAACCCTATTTTACTTTTTAAAAGTTTTTTGTATATAAAAATATTTATATAGTTTTCATACTTTATAAAAAAATATATAATATAGTTGCTATATACATACAAGTATATATAAAAAAATTATATATATATGAGTTATAAAATACTATGCCTATTTATATTTAATTCAAAACCTATAACTCTTAAATATTAAAACTTAAGAGTTTATTTAAATTAAAATTTCACTCTCCACGTGGGCTTTTTCCTTTTTCTTTTCTAAATTTAGACACCACATACATTAAAACTTTAAAAAGTGGCACACATTGTTTTTATTTAAAAATAATGAAAATAAAGTTAATCTGGAGACCATTTTTTTATAAAGTGGCACATATATGTTTTTTTATAAGTTTATTATATTAGGCATTGTGTATGGTATGGGGGCGGCCCTATTCTAACTACTCCTCTGAACCGTTTTTCCCTTATTTGGTGGTCACCATTTAAAATTTTAAATACAAAATTTATATATGTATGTATGTATGTATATTATTTTTTTATTCTTAAAATTAAATATAATTTAATTTTTTAAAAATTTAAATTAAGAAAATAATTAGTTTAGTTAGATAGTTGTATAATTTATATGAGAGTGAGTTGGTAGTGTATGTGACTCGATTGGTTAATATGATTCGGTTTAACTTGTAAATTGAAATGTGATAGTTGGGTATAATATATAGTTCGATGACTTAATATCATTGGTGGTTATAAATTAACATTGATTAAATTGGCTCCGTGATAAACTCGCCGAGTTGATAAAAATTCCAACCAATAAGAAGCAAGAGCTCCAATTTTATTATATATATATATTAGTATTATTTTGTTTCTTTTTTCAAAAATGTAAATTAATTGTAAAGTTATTTCTTTTTGAGAAAAATGGTCAAATAATATAATCGTTTCTTTTTTGAAATGATATATTTTTTATGACACGATGACTGGATCATCGTCATCATTTTGATAGAAAACCAAAAAAAAATCACTCACATTTCAATTTATTAAGGATATCATACTAACGCATTCATGTATAGACTTTTCAATTAAACGCGGACCTCCATTTTGGGCATAAATTGATCATGTTCGATTACGAGGATTAAAATATGACAGGGGAATTTCTATAAAAACTCTTATTTTAATTCTTGTTTATTAATTATTTTTAATCTATATTTTACACACAAATGGGGTCTAATCAATTTCCAATTGATAAATCTCAAATGTTGAATGGAAACAACTACAACATTTGAAATATTTGATTGAAAGCAAAATTAATGGCTCACAAACTATGGGCAAACAGTAAATGGAACAGAGAAAATCCTAGCGAGAAGACATACAATTGCTGATAACAACGCCACATATCAACAAAAAGTACAAGAGGTGATGTCCATTATCTTGCATGAAGCGTATAAGATGATTTTCGCTTAACATAATAAATCTAGAGAGTCCTTGTTAGAGTGGGTATTTACCTTAGCTCATGTTCACCTAGGTACTTTATTTACCTTTATTGTATTTATCCTCACCCACTTATGTGTGTGGATATTTCTTTTATCTTATTTACATATTATGAGATATTATCTAGTTAGGCATAGTTCTTTCCTTGATCCATGGTATTGACTAGTTCTTTCCTTAATCTATGGTATTGACTAGATCCTTGATGTCTAGTTCTCTCCTAAATCTATGGTCTTGACTAGTTCTTTGATGACTAGTTATTTCCTTGATTTATGGCTTGATCTACAACCTTGACTAGTTCTTAGATTGTTATTCCTTGCCTATTTAAGCAAGGCCCATTCTCAATGTATTGTATTGAGTTCCATAATAATATATGATATTGCTTCTCATTTGTTTGCAAAGGTTTATGTAAAGTTATTTTGGTGAATTAATTTCATCTTATTGATCGTGGTGTTTAATCAGCATCCGTGTTCTTGGCTTGGTATGATCTGGTTATCATTCCTTTCAGTCTAGTGAAACTTTGACACAAATGCATCGATGCACGAAGGTACGCATTTATAAAAAAATATTACATTTGTTTTAGAGCTTATGACAACTCCCATGAAGGAAGATAAAAATGTGATTAACTATTTAGCAAAAATAAAAAATATTAAGTCAATTAGATGTATCTGGCATAAAGAATTTGATTCATGATAAATTGCTCTATTTTATTATCCAATTAAATATTCATGAAAAATTTAGAAATTTCATTTCAATTTTGAATTCAAAGTATCAATCCGAACAAGACATTCCAAATTTTCAAACCCTTAGTAATATCCTTTATTCAGGAAGAACAGATTATGACTAATTTTGATTCAAAATAAAATCCCACACATGCACTTCTTTCTCAGAAAGAAAAAGGTAAACCTTCTAGGATTAACAAGAATAAAAAATCAACTTTTAAAACTCCTAATAAAAATAAGAAACCAGGAAACTTAAAAGTTAGTTTTGATGGTAAATGTTATAATTGTGGGAAATTTGGACATAAGAAAGAGGATTGTAAATTTAAAAATAAGTCAAATTTCAAAAATCATAAATGGAATAAATCATATCAAAATCAAGATAATGATGATGATAATAATCATAGTGCTAATATAATAGCTTTATAAATTACTTCTAAATGAAAAGTATACCTTCTATTTGAAATATATTGTTGAAAAAAGAGATGTTTTTCTTCTTCTTCTTTGTTTAACTCAGATGGATTTGTGAAAAATAAACTAGAAGTAACTACAACTGAAAAATATGCACAAAATGACTTATATATACTTTAAAATTTTACTTTGTTTTTTGATAATTTACTCAAAAATGGAACTATTGTTTATTTTGTCGCATAAAAACTGATCATATATGGCATGTCTAAACTTAATTTTTCCTATGAAATGTATTGAAGGGTGCTTACATGTCATTTTTTGAAGCAAACTCCATAAGAAGTGTCCATAGTCAGTGGATTATGTTTTCAGTGAATACTATGATTATTCTTGTATAACTTGATTATCTGATATGTTATCAAGTCATATCTCATTTGTAAAGGCTTACAATAAGATAATAAAGATATATGTGTTTTTTAGAAAACATTTCTTAATATGTAAACTAAAATATTATTAAATGCATATCAAATGACACTTGGGGATGCCCTTGAATTTGTATTGGAGACGTCTAATACGAATTGCATCTAATATATATTTTATAATGATAGTATGTTGAATTTTTTTCAACACATTCTAACAAGGTTAGTTTTTAAACATATTATTATGTTAGTTGTTTTACAACTTGTATTTAACTTTTACAGTTGGTTAAAAGTGAAATAAATAATTATTTATATTATGCTTATTATGATGTCTATATGGATATTGTAACTCTAACCATGTTGATGTTGTGTTAGATATAAAATATATTGGATATGTGTTCAATTTTTTTGGTGCAGAACCATTACTTGGAATAGCTAAAAGCAACCAATAGTATCCATTTCTTCTACTGAGGCAGAGAAGTATAATCGAAGCAGCGAAGAAGCCATGTGGCTCAAGCGGATGTTGGAAGACATACACATGGAAGTTGAAGGAAGCATTCCTATTCTATGTGGTAGTCAAAGTGGTATTACTCTTGATAAAGAATCCAGTTCAACATCAGAGAATGAAGCATATTGAAGTTCATATATGTGTTATCCGAGAAAAGGTTCACTGGTAATAGAGATCTCTAGTTCTATCGGATTGAAGATTAAGATTGCAGATTATGTTTATGAGCCATTATGTCTTGGAAAATACTTTGCAAGTTTGTGCAATGCTTGGCCTTTTAGAGTTTCCATCGAGGGAGAGTATGAATGTAATTTCACCTCCTAATGGTCGATCGTTGTTGACTCCTCATATATACTTCTAATGCTTTTAAAATCATTGTAAAAGATCTTATATGATCTAAAGTAAACTGATAGAGTTTATGGGAAAAATACGAAAGTGTACATCTATTTTTAAAGGAGGTCCTTGTGTTATAAAAGGCTCATAGAGATGCGGTATAAGAATATTTCCATAAAAAAAACGGTGAGATGTAGTCTCACCAATCATGCTTAGCCTAAATCATATATCTGATTTATGGATTCCAAATCCTTTTGTACCAAAAGGAAAGTTGAGCATGATGAAGGTGTTATAATTCCTTCAAAAGTACATGTGCTAGCTTAAACCTTTAGGGTTTATGGATTTGTAAATCCTGTTGTACAAATAGGTAATGTTGGCATATGGATCCCCACTTAATATTAAGGGGGACCGTTAGAAGTATAATATTAAGTTCATCATAATGTTTAATCTATAGTTAAATATAGAATAGTTTATATTATTATTATTTAAATATAAAATTTAGATTATGTTTGTTAGTTATTAATTAACTAATTATTTATTAAATCCGGTGTGCCTTGTCACTTAATATCGACATAACCCTTCAGGATATTTAAATATTAATGTATGTCATATTCATTAAATCATGTGAATCATTTGGATTACGAGTAAATACATGTAGTAGAAGTGAGGGAGGAGTTCTTGGACTGGGTTGTAAAATGTTTCTCTATAATGGATTATTCTTCCATAGTTTTTTACCTATTTATGGGTTTTCCACGTTACATACAAAGTGTTACTTTAATTTATTTTATGTTTTATTTACTTTTATGTATGTTAACCTAACATTTAATTTACTTGGTATATATACCTTATCACCCGTCATCTCCGAGAGGTGTTTGGAGGTACTCCAAAGTGAAATTCGGACTTGGTGGAAAGAAGTGCGAGAAAATGAGAAGGAATTACGAAACCCAAAGTATGAAATTTAGACTTCAAGGTTTTGGTGTTTCGAGGTTTCACGAGCTCACAATGAACAGTGCCATGTGGGGAGAAGAAATTACAAGCCCGAATTCTAAAATTCAGATTTAAGGCTTTGAGATTTCGAGAGGTTTCATTTACTAAGTGGATAATCTAACATCAAAACACAAAGTCCTAAAAAGATAAAGGTCTAAAACCCAAAGTCCGAATTTCATAATTCAGGGTTTTGAAATTTGGGAACTTTAACTTGAAGGATGAATAGTTCCGCACAATACAATTTCATAGTCCAAAACTTGAAGTCCAAATTCTGGACTTTAGGGTTTCGACATTTCAAATGTTTCATGAGCTCAGAGTAATGAACAGTAAGGATTATCTTCAAAAAAGAAACTCCCAAAGCTCTGAATCCTGAAAATCTAAAATCTTTGATTTCAAAGCGTGCGATGCGAGTTCCAGAGTCCAAAAAGGGTAGGTTAATAACTGGCATTTATTGCGGTATGACACCCTCATCTTTAGATGGCCATAACTTTTCACTACGAGATCAGATTTGCATAAAATTAGACATTTTGGAGCTCGGAAGAAATACAATCCACCGTTTTAGAGGGTGTTTCTAGATTTCCTACCTACCAAAATGATGAGGTATGGGCTTACTTTCTTCTCCAACGAAAAGTACATGGATGCATGGGTTTTGCGGTGGCATCGATAATTGTTGTAGGTGATTTTAATGCATTTTTGTGTGGTTGAAGCAAGGTTTTCAATTCATCTCTCTATACTCTCATTCTTACTTTATATTTTAAGGAGGGGCTCATTTCAAAAGGTTAGATAATCTTGTTTTTCACCCTCCCTTCTTATCTTGTCTTTAAGTGATCTTGTGGAGTTCAAATCTCCCATTCAAACTGTAAATGCAAGTTTTTCCTCTTGGCCATTGTAATGCATTGTATAAAATCTGTGGAGCAATAATATTAGTCTCTAGATGAATTTCAACCCTCTCTTGTGTTCATTTCATCTTTCTGATCTCTCATTACAACTTTGGTTAACTATGTAATTTAGGTTGTGTTACATGTTTTGGTGTTTTGTGTATAATGGTGAATAAATTTGTGAAAAGAAATTGATCTGTGTTGATGCACATCCTCTTGAATCTTGTTCAATTTTATCCTCCATTCAACACAAGTTATTCACCATTCCTCTTGATGCATCACCTCCATCACTTAGGTTTAATTTCTTGTAATCCTTTTAACATAGTGTCCTTAGCAAGTTAGGATAGATCTTCTACAATTTGAGTGTGTGTATCAGAATAGAGGAATAAGAACCGGCCTTCATCTAGAGATATTTCTCGATTGAAAATTCCCACACTTTTGATAAGATACTTTTTATGCAATCGCATTGATAGTTTCACTCATTTGAGTTTCAACAATTAGGGGTTCTATGATTACGCATCAATAGGACCAAATTTGATTATTGGGGAAAATTTAGTGAAATAGGGTTGGAAATATCCCATGTGCCACAGTTAGAAGACATCTGGATCCATATCCAAGATGAAGTCATCATTACACGTTGATAAATTTAAAGATTAACTTTGAAAGAGGTTAAACAATATGGCATTGCAGATGTTCCAGATGACATCGAGGATGATGATGAGGTACTTGACCTAGTTTATAGGAGTGATAATATTTTTAATCAATTGTTACCTTGGATCGATTAGTATCAAGAAGAATGTTCTAACACAAAGGAAAGGGTGGGGCCCATTTTGCAAAGGACATATGATTGGTTGGCTACTCTAGGTATTTCACCTAAGGATCAACCTATAAAGGCAATTCAAGTTTAGACAACATTAAGCCTTCCCACATCTTTGAGGAGAAAAATATCCACTCAAAAGACTACCATAACTCCAAGAAATATTTCCTTTGTAGTGGGAGGTTCTTCTTCTAAGGTTTCTACTACTAAGGTTGTGCCCCCAAAAATACAAGTGTCTGAGGTTATTGATGTTAGTGCTTCTCCAGTTGAGCCTCAAGATTTGCTTCAAACTCCTTCATTGCCATTTTTGCTACCTGTGGTTCCTCCTCTTCCATTATAATCTATTGTTCTATCTATCATTTTCACTTTACCATCTTCTTCAATGGCTCAGGTTTACTCACCCATACCTATTCTCTAATTTGGAGAGATGATTGTTTCCCCATATTCTATTCAAACTTCTCGTTAGCTTCCTCTTGCTTCTGTTCCCGTTTCATCCACTCCTGAGGCTATTCCAACACCTACGTCTTCTATCGTTACCACCTCCATTCCATCTTCTACTATTACCACTAGTTCCTTGATTTTTTCTAGTACCTTAGTTTCAACTTCAGTAATGAAATCTTCATCCACATCTACTATACCTGATTGGTTGTATCGTAAAACCCCAACAAAAAACAAAAATTTTCCCCTTGTAGATGAAATTGACCTAAGTGTGATAGAACCAACTCTGACAAGATAGACCCAATGGCCAAGAATCATCTCTAACTTATCAAGAAATTAGTCGGGTGAAAGTTTCTTGGAGATATCTATGCCCACGAAACGGAAAACCAAAGAAACTATTATTGTATTAGATTATCATATTTCTAGGTTTTTGCTTGGGAAAAACAACACATGAAGGGGCAAAACAAGATGTGCAAGTGGCTTTGGGAAATTTGTTTGAAAAATATGACAAGGATAAGGCTTCAAAGGATGAGTTAAAGATAAAGGTTGAGCATCTCACTACTCTTCTGAAGAAAGTAACACAACCCACTCCGTCTATTGATCCTTCAACTATAACTGCTCTGACAGTTTCTTCCATCTTGGATGATATTTCATATCATGAAATCAAGAAGATAGGTCAGAAGGGAAGATCAATGGATGAATGGATTGAATGCATACTTAAAGAAGAAAATCCATTGATTAAAACAATTATAGAGTTATACAATGAATTAAATACTGAGAAATATTCCATAAGGAAACTAAAGATATCCTTGTCTAAAGAAAGCAAAAATTTGGGTCCAATTTTCTTCACATGGCTAGATTTTCTACACAGCCCCAAAAACCTAGGAAGTCATGAGATAAATCTCCCTCATTTACCCGTGAGGCTCCGTGTATGATTTTTTTATCAATTATGGATCTCGAGTAACTATTTGTGGGTTTTACTTAAATTGCAAAGTTCATGAGCCATAGCTATGCAATTCAAGAGTAAGCAATCGTAAAGAAACATTTGCAAAAGGAGAAAATAATTAAATCTGGGGAGAAAGAAAAGAATATGTGCAATCCAACCAATAGTTCACAAAATTGGTCTCCTACACATAGATGAAATAAACAAATCTCACAATACAAAATTTTAAAGAAAAGGAATTTTTCAAATCTATATTTGAGATAACACAAAGTTTATGTAAAGATCTAGATAGAAGTAAGAAATAAATGCACCGTTGACACAAATTTCTCCAGAAATCTACCTCCTTTCAATTCGTTAGCTTTCCGAAAGATATCAAGGGTTTCAGCTAAAAGTCTAGAACACAAGAATTTTGATTACAAATTATGATTCCTTAACCCGTAGCATCTTCGTCTATTTATAGTGTATACGGGGTAATTACACATAGGATGTTTTTAATGAATTTCCACATGTGGAAGATATGAAAAAGGGAAGCAAATAGCAATCTTCATCCTATAAATCCTCTTTGCATGATATGCATGATTTATAACTGAAATTAGAACCTTCTATTTTGTATGTGTGCCACCTATTTCCAAGTAATTGACTTCTTCCAAGAACTTGAAGTAACGAATTTTAAAAAAATCACTTAAGTTATACAATTTAATTGATTACTCAATTACTTTGTCGAAGAAAATAAGAGAAAGAAAGAAGAAAGAGGAGAAATTAGAAGAAAGCTGCTACCCTCTCACTCTTGTTCTTCTTCCATATTTTGCGTGCTGATCCAACATGTATTATATTTCTGCCTCATTCACTCTACCAATAAATGATCTAAATGATATCGTTGCCTTCAATCGAGATATATTTCTTTCCCATATGATGTTGAATCATTTCATTTGATCCTCACCAAACTTGATTTGTAATCTAATTTTTATTGTGGGTGTTGCATCGACTTGTCTTCCTCTTATCCTTGAAGATTTTGTAGTTCTTATGTAGTATGTGCATCAATGCAATGTTTTCTCGTAAACAATCTAGACAAAACTCATCATTTTTATTTTTAATTGCATATGAGAAATTTTAAGTTTTAGAAAACACTCTAGGTAAAGACAAATACAATTATATTCAATGAGGGATTCAACTAGAAGATTGGGAGCACATGCACAAGATCCTGGAAGGAATTTTCCATGCAATGACTTCCACTTGGGCTATGTTAGAAACAAGAGGATGAATTGTTCCGGAAGCCTTTACAATTATGAGATCTAGATCTATTTCTTCCTCTAATTCTGAAGATATATTCAATGTATCGACGTAGAAATTTTCTTTCGTCACCAATATGGGCATAAATTAAGTATTCCCGTAAATAATTCGATAAGTATGCAGTCCATAAAATGAATATCTAATTTCTTCACTAAGATCTTATTATAAAGCTTGTTGCCTTTTATATTTAGACTTTTCTTGCATGCCAATCAAGATAAAAATACTATTTTACTAACTTGTGCACTCACATCAACATGCAAATGCTCAATAATAAAAATAAATCTTCTACAACCCTAGGCACCAAAACTAGATGCTTCCCGACCATTAATAAAAAAATCATCTCTTAGGCATTTAGCTATGCTAGAATGGCTTGCACTTTCTGGGTAAGAGGAATTGCTAAAAATACGAAGTCAAAGAAATTGGAAGTTTTACCCTACAAGGTAGCTAAGTAATTCCCACTTTTCACTTAAGTGACTTAACTTTCATAATGGGATTTTTTTCCCTGCAAGGCCGACAAGAAATTCCCAATTTTCACTTAAGTGACTTGTCTTTCATAATGAGAATTTTTTACCATGCAAGGAAGAAAAGAAATTCCCACTTTTCACTTAATTGACTTGTCTTTCATAATGGAAATTTTTACCTTGAAAGGTAGGAAAGATATTCCTGCCTACCTACCACTACCAAAATTCCCATTGGCAACTTAAGTGATTATTTCAAAAAAAAAATGTGACTTGCATGAAAGATAGCTCTTTTCCAAAAGTGTGACTTGCATTATGACTTTTGCCTTCATAATTGCATGAAAAATGGTCACTTAAGGTAGTGTGGAAATTGTACACGGAAGGCAGCCTTTAAAATTATGACTAGCATGAAGACTAAAATTTTCCATTTTTGGAAAGCGTCCAGGAAGATGTAGCAGCAAAAACTTGCATGTGCCATAAATTTTATTACGTGGCTCTATTTTAGGTGTTGTTTTCTCTAAAAGTTCATATTTTCTCGAAATATACATATTGATGGCAATATTTCTCTTATTTTTATAAAATCCATTTTTGCACCTTTTTCGAGGAAGCGACTTCTTACAATCCCCTAAAAGAATCCTAAGCTCGATCACCTTTGGACGAGAATAGTAATTGAAAAATACTTGGACAAATTTTCAAAACCCTAGGCCTAAGGATAGATCGATAGGAAGAATGAATAGGCACAGGAATTGCCGAAGAGAAAAAACCAAAACATGTAGTAAAAAAGAAATAAAACAAAACAAAAGAAGTTGTAGGAAATTGCTCAAAAATTTCTCCAATTAGTTGATTTACAAAAATTCTTCCTAGCGGTGAATGTTTTATGGTAATTGTTATCCTTTTTACCCTTGAGGACAAAATTGGACAATGACCTATCGTGATTTTTTCCTAAAAATGCGGGCTCCATTAAGAATTCTAGAACATTAGTAGTAAATTTCATCTTGGAGTTTATAAGGTTTATTCATAGCAGGAAAATTGGTTTTGGGGCCCACTTTTAGTGAATATCGGTAAAAATGGTCAAATTGATAGAAATAATGTTTTATGGGTCTTATTGCATTTGCATTACTTCCGTGTTCGAGAGGAAGTCCTAGAAACTCCAAAGTTTGGTGCAAAATATTATTTTCTACATAAAATGGTGAAGGGTAAAAATTACTCACTAAGCAGCTCGGTGAGCTTCTTAATGAGTTGATTATCGAGATGGACACCACATCCTTGATAATTTGGTATCAGACTCAATGACATTAGAACTAAGTAAATATGGAGGCCACCATAGGGATTAAGACAAGCAGGTGTAGTTCTCAACACGATACGGAGGAACTTCATTCAAATTCATGGAGCTCATAAGGAAATGGTCACTGGACCTTGGATGAAAAGCTTGAGCTTAGAGCTTGATTGATAATGAGCTCAATCAAGGTGGTTATGTGAAGAATAGAACATTACAAAGAGCTTGGCTCAATGAGTTAAGGGTAAGGAACTCATAGAAGAACACAAATAGATGACACATAGTTTAAATAAGATCAACATGCGAAACAAAACTTAGAAGTAAGATAAATGTATTGGAACAACAATATTGTCACATAGGAAATAATATTATGATATTGTATTCGAATAATTACAATCAATACTAAGGCTAATAAATAGCTATGAAACTCTAAAACTGACCTCCTACAAACAAGGAAGTCACACAACAAAACAACCCGTTAATATCATTACGGGTATAACAAAAATATATTGTTGAAACAATATAACAAACCTATATTATTAATAATGAGTTATAATATAACTCATATTAATAATATTACAATATATAATAATGAGAGCACTATGATATTTCTAACATTCCCCCCCTTAGTGCGAACATGGGGAAAACACCATCTTCAACCAAGTAGCATGTCGCTCCATAGCCTGCACATGGTCTCGATCCTCAACACCAACTGTGGGAACTTCATCATCCAGGGACCATTCAACCTATTAGATGAATATATGAATTGGGACCATTCAACCAATTCACATCAACCATCAAATCAATTTGATCAAGAACACTTCCTGCAATAGTATCAATGGTACAATTTTATCATCACTGGGGACACACAAGCACCGCACTACACACACAGAATAGGGATGCTCATCTATTTTTATTCATCACACAAGACACAAAGAATATCATTACGGGTATAACAAAAAAATATTGTTGAAACAATATAACAAACCTATATTATTAATAATGAGTTATAATATAACTCATATTAATAATATTACAATATATAATAATGAGAGCACTATGATAATTCTAACATTCCCCCCTTAGTGTGAACATGGGGAAAACACCATCTTCAACCAAGCAGCATGTCGCTCCATAGCCTACACATGGTCTCGATCCTCAACACCGACTGTGGGAACTACATCATCTAGGGACCATTCAACCTATTAGATGAATACATGAATTGGGACCATTCAACCAATTCACATCAACCATCAAATCAATTTGATCAAGAACACTTCCTGCAATAGTATCAATGGTACAATTTATCATCACGGGGGACACACAAGCACTGCACTGCACACAGGAATAGGGATGCTCATCTATTTTTATTCATCACACAAGACACAAAGATGTCACTAAAGCAGATGCAGCCTCTCGTGGTAGTGACGAATGCGAGGACGTTGACTGTCCTCCTGCCTCCTTTTCCTCCATCCTCCAATAAGAGGATAAATGCTCAAAACAAATAATATTCTTCACTTGAATAATTAATAGGTTCATTATCACTTGCAGGATTAGAATAATCATTCCAATCTTATTCAGTAGCTAAAGACTTTTGATCCAACTTATCATCTAAGAGATCTTGAGATCTTTTCTTACAATTCACAAAACCATGTCCTGGTTGTTTACAGTAATGACAGAAAAGGTGTTTCCTTGATGATACAAATTATTTTTTACCTTTACGGAATGATGATTTATTGTTTGCAACCATTACAGCTTCTTCTTCCTGCGTACACACCTTTTTATTTTTTCTTCCTCATCAAGCAAAGAGGAAATTAAATTTTCCAAACTAGGATTGATTTTACTAATAGTAAAAGCAATACTCGAATATTCTTTTGGAAAACTATTTAGTAAGATTTCTTTAGGATCTTCTCCATCTACCTCTTCTTTTATTCCTACTAATTGATTTAAAATGGATTGAAACTTACTGATATGTTGAACCATATTGTCATTTTCTTCCATCTTTAGCCCAAAATGTTTTTGCTTCAACGCCATTGTTGCACTACCTACTTGAGATTCAAATAACTTGTTCAATGTCACCCAAATGTTATTAGATTACTTGGTTAGATCAATATGATGTAAATATGCATCGGAAAGACCAAGGCCAATAATTGTTATTTCTTTCTGATCCTTACTTTCCCATTTCACTGCTTCGTCTGCATCATTCGGTTTTTTAAATTTTCCATCGACAATGTCCCATAAGTCTTTATCAATCAATTTTAATTGGGTTCATACTTGTCACGTGTGGAATTATTTACCATCAAATCTTTCAATTAAATTTATATTTTCAATTTTGAAACTTCACTAAATCGAAACTTGAACCAAATAATAATAAACTTCTTTATACTGGTAGAGATACTTGAATTTAATAAAGAAAATATATTAGAACTTGGCAGATAACCGACTCACCAATATAAGCTGGCAGATTTTGGAATGACGGGTTTTAGAATACAGATCGCCCAACCAAAATTTATTTATTCAGGCCTCTACTCATATTGACCACGCATTTCAATGCTGAGAATATTACTTGAACCTCTGTATCAACTGTAGTAAAGATCACGCTTGCATATATCCACAGACATCATGTAGAGTGAGCCCGACATAGGAGTACTATGGCATCTGACGGGAAAAGAGATCTGTGTGCTCAAGTCTTCAAAAACATTCTTTTCAATAGAAAATCGGATCGATCATAGAGAAAAAGAAATTGCAAATATGGCAGCTGACCATTCAATATCTATTGAATGTCAAATATATTGCGCTGAGTTGGTTTGCAGCTGATCCAAATCAATGTGAAACGTGAATGAGGAATATTTGATTCTCTCTAAACTTTTTCACTAGCTGAGCTTGTATCTACCGAGAAATAATACAAATGGATCTGCGAATGTCTGAGATATCAAGAAAGAATCTGTGTTCTTATTTTTCCAACTCTGACTCGGTGAATACGTTCTTCCTCCCACTGGTGGCCACAAGGATACATGCAGAAAATGGATGTAGAATCCAAATTATTAATCAAAAATAAAAATTACCATCGATTCGACTCCAGGTTGGTCATTCGATCATTGAATGGATAGCTGCAGATTTAAGAGGCATAAATGAAGACTGAGACAACTAAAATAAAATCAATAAGAAATTATATCAATGTCATTCGAACCACGCCGAGTAAAGATCTTCCATTCATCATAGCAACTTCAATGAAAATAAAGCTACTCCTGCACTCTTAAGGATCCATTATGCTTTGATACCAAATATTGGAACAACAATTTTATGATATTGTATTCGGCATAATTACAATCAATACTAAGGCTAATAAATAGCCATGAAACTATAAAATTGACCTCCTACAAACAAGGAAGTCAAACAAAAAAACAAACCGTTAATATCATCACAGGTATAACAAAAATCTATTGTTGAAACAATATAACAAACCTATATTATTAATAATGAGTTATAATAGAACTCCTATTAATAATATTACAATTTATAATAATGAGAGCACTATGATAGTTATAGAAAAATGCATGGCTCGAATCTTGGGAACTTTAAAAAATAGGACCGAACGTAGCCTCGGAAGAGATCAAGCATTCGAGAATAGCTCTAGATCGAGCACAAAAAAATCAAGCTATGTGAAACTCACTTTGGAGGATTAACGTTTTGGGAAAAACCAAATGTAGAGAAAGTTTATGGGAAGCTCGGGAAGACCGAGCCATGACCGTGTGCATGTAGACGAGCTCGGGGTTGAGCTCGGGAGCTGAGTTGCTCGGTGGCTCACTCAACACTTCAAAGGCCATCTTGTAGATTTGGCATGGTAAAGACTTGAGAATGGCTTGGCTGAGTTGTGATCAAGAAGATGATAGAGGCCAATAGAATGTGAGGTGAAGGTTTAGAATTTTCTCAATCGAGTTAAGAAAAAGGTGGAAATGTGGGTTTCCAGGAAACCTTGGATTCATTGTTGATTAAGTGGGCGAATGGTGAAACATTCCCCATTCTAATCATAGACATGGGATAATTAAGGTGGATTATCGATGAAATTCAAGATGTTTTGCCCATGAAGGATCGAAAATAAAAATTACCCACTCCAAGTAGAGCTTGCAAAATGATGACCGGTATCCCGAGCTAAAAAATGCCAAGGGTTGGAGTTCGATCGGTGGTTGATTGGCTTAGGATGATGTGGTGAGGCATGCAAATGTAGAGCTTAGATCATATCGAGCTTTGAGCTCGATGAAAGGAACCTTGCCAACTCAACAAGTTAGGGATGCATTCGAAGCATTTCCAACATCAAAACGATGAGCTAGAAGATGAAAAGTTGACAATGGGGAGTTTTAGGCCTTTGTGGCCATGGTGGAGATAATGCCATGGAAAACCAATATAAAATTTCCACATGTGGGAAAATTTCGAATGGTTTCCATCTTTGGGATGTCAAAATGGAAACCCAATACAAGAGTTCCACGTAGAGGAGGATTCCAAGTTGGTTCTTGATTCCCAAGAGATTCGTCAAGAGATTTAAAGCATGATTGAGTGGTTTCACACAAAATGGTGAGTCATTTGCCACATTATGCGAAAAACACTTGACGAGATTGAGAAAATAGGAGGAAATAACTCGACTGAAATTAGTGGATGAATGATGTGACCCGAGCTTGAGCTCACCTCATAGAGAATCACGAGCTAGGGATAGAATCTCAATAATTTTAGCACAAATATTACATTGGAGATGTCTAGCTAAGCTTCAGGAGCCTCAGGTTGATGTTAAAATGTGAGCTTGGGTTCGATCATGAAGCAAATATCCATGTTTCGTTTCCCATGTTGGATCAAAGGATGACATTGGTGTTGAGTTCACGTCATAGGAGGTTGGTTTCACGGATTCATCAAGGAGTTCAGTTTGGAGCTTGGTAGTGAGTTGATGAGAGGGATGTCAACATCATGAAATGAAATAGGTAGAAAGTGAGTTATTTAGTAAAGAAAAGACCATCTTCTAGATTTTGTGTGATGAAATTTATAAGTTTCTTGATCTAGGTTGTGACCGACTCGACATAAGCTTAGCGAGTTATAGAAATGGGTCCATGTTGTTCGGATGAACTCGAACTCGAAAAAATACAAAATGGAGCTTGGTTTATGTGATGCTTGGGAGTTGGCTTGGGATGGTCCGAGTCGAAGCCGATCCACTTAGCTAACAAATATTTAAGAGCAAGGATAACGATAAGTAAGCTAAGATAGACTGATTTACTCACATGGTGAAATTATGAACTCGAAGAAATCATGGGCTCGAAACATCCAACAAGGTTGAATCAAATGGGAAGAATCCAGGTGATGGTTGAGATGGTGGAGAGAAAACTTGTTTAAGGAACTCGATCCCAACTCGGTGATTTGGCTCGTGAGCTAACCACTTTGAGTTGGTCTATTTTTGCCTTTTCCTCATGATTCCCCCTTGATGCAAAACCAATACACGAGGGGTCTCACCATATATTTTAATGAAATTAATATTTTCATTTAAATATTTTATTAATAATATTTATTATTATTAAAATATTTTATTTAAATATTATTTTAATTAATTGAGAAGATTAGGTCAATAGGAAATTAATGGCACATGATGGAACCTTCTCAAGTGGTTCAACCAACTATAATAAATACATCATGTGCCTTCAATTTAGGAAGGGAATTTATGAATCCTCTCCTCTCTCTTGAATTCTTCTATAAATGTAAGTTGGAAGCTCATTCCAATGGGTTGGACAAGTTAGACTTCTGAGACAAGTGTATAATTTTCAAGAAACCTCCTTCTTCTACAAGTTGTTCTTGTATGTTGAGGGAACTTTCAAGCCTCCTTTCAAGACTGTAATGGAAACTATTTCCTCTTATGAATGTATGATGCATTGTGCATGTTGTTTAAGTAATAAAAGTGTTTGTTTTGTGACTAATCTTGGTCCTTTCATCCTTTTATACTTCTTTGTGCCTTTCTCATGCTTGCAGATACACTATGCAAGTTTATGTTTTTATCATAGGTTATCGATTTATGTGCCTATCGAGTGGTGAAATATTATATGTAGTTGAATTGTGGTGCTTGTTCACCCTTCTCAAGTAAAATCATCTTCTCTAGAAGATTTATATGTTATTTTCTCGATTTATTTAACAAAGGGAATGCATGTTTCCTAGTCTATGGTATTTTGTTACCCTTTCTAAGTTGTAGTAGATGAATTTTTCTTGTGGAGAAAAAAACCCTCTTCAAATAAACCCTTCATGAGTCTAGCAACACCCTTTATTCGGTGCATCACCATCCCTAGTATAGTTTAATTTCTTTCAAATCTCTTTCCCTAAAACGCATGAAAATGTTAGCATAGGACTAGATAACCATTTTTACCCTTGAGTAGTACAAAAATTTGTTTAGGAAGATAAATCCGACCTTCTCTTGAGATTCACCTTGAGCCCAAGTCCCATAGTTTGAGAGGTGATCCCATGTTTTCCAATCACACTAAACGTCCTATTCACATTCTGGATATTCAGACGGTGTAGTGATTTGGCGACAACAAATTTTGCACACCCAAAGTGGAACCAAGATTTGGTAATTCTCTTCATCAAAGTACCCAGATTCTATATTTATTGATTTCAAATCTTAGTGTGTTAACTTATGCAAAGAATTAAGAAAATATATTCTTCAAATCAAGGAAATTATCAAGATATCAAACTATCGATGTCTCCTCTATGGAGAAGGAGAAGAGGCATCTCAACATTACCCATTGTAGCATCACCTCATAGGGGTCATTCAAATCCTCCTTACGGATGGTTTCCTCCACCCATGAACAATCAAACTTTTATTGCTATGGTGATAAACTAGGTTTTTTCCCCTTTCAATGAAGCAGTCCTCTTCTGTTAGCTCAACGTGACCCTATATCTATTGTGGAAATAAAAATTTTACCCTTCTACATAGGGGATACTCAGGTTACTCTAGTGTAACATATTCTTGATGTAGCCAACATTTGTGTAGTACATAACATCACGGAGGAAAACGTTGTAGCTAGGCTTCTTGCTACGTCTTTCAAGGAAAAATAACTTCAATGGTTTCAAGGGTTAACTATTGGTAATATAACCACTTGGGATGTGTTAGGAGAAAATATTTGTAAATAGTTTGAAGATAAGAGTGATCACCTATCTCTTTTAGAACAACTCACTAACATAAAGAGAGCTCCCCAAGAATAAATGAGTGATTTCAACTTACAATTCCACAGGACCTTGAATAGGATTCTGGCACTCATAAATCCTTCTCCAAATAATGCATTCTTCTACTATCTATGAGCCTTAAATAGTAATGTAGCAATTATGATCCATTCCATGGGAGGCACTACACTACCTGATGCTTACAAAGTTTCCATAAGAGCGAAGAATTCCTTGATTTAGGATGGAAAGATATCTCCATGACCGCCAATGTCATTGTCTTTGAATCTTACAAAAATCATCCTACCATTGCTTCTATTCCAAAAACTTCCAAGAAACAAATTCAATCTATCCCTACATTTTCAAATGACCTATTTGAAGTCAACTCACTACCAAAAATTTGGGAGTGAGCTCGTTGCACTAAAGAGGCAACAATTTCAAGTATAATCATACATACCAGCCACAAAATCAACGGTATTAGGCTAACTGTCCTTTTAAAGGGAACAATAAGCCTCATAATCAGATTGTAGGTCAAGATGTGAATGGTAGGATTTTGAAATTTTAGAACCCTCTGGTTGCTAGCTCATCTAGAGCCATAGTACCTATTCAAAATAATTTAGTTAAAGACTACGAATGGTGATATCCTTGTTCTCAACCCCACAATCAAAATCTTTATCACAATGGATTTATTAGCTAGGACTTTATGGTTCAAAGCATATATGCCTCTTGAGAGAAACCAAAAATTCATCTACGCTAGAAATAACATATCAACCGCAAGAACCTAAAGAAACCACTTTGTTAAATTAGCAAGAACAAGATTTTTGTGGGTTGAATACATATTCCTCATTAGTGGTGGAAAAAATCTTTCCAAAAAGACATAAATAGAACCTCAACCTTCCAAAGCTAATCAAGCATCCACTTCACAAATTTAGCCACTAGCCACGGTTGATAAATATCCACAAAATAAACCGCTACAATCACCTAGTAGCCAAGTTATAGGGAAAGAATGTTCTTCAGGGAATGACGCTACCCAACAAGAACTTTCCAAAAGATGATTCTAATGCTCAACCAAGTGTTAGCAAAGTTAGATCAATTCCCTTCAGCATAGTAGAATAGATGAAGAAGATCAACCTAAGAGTTACTTATGTGGGATGCACTCTTAATTTCTTCTAAAAGATTTTTTTACAAGAGGATCTAAAATTTTTGGGTATGACCGACGGATCATCGGGTCATAAAATAGAGACTAGTACAATTTTGTGTCAACTGGAAGGGAAAAGTATTCTTAAAGCAAACAAACCACCACCATTCTATATTTACATGATCATTAGCGACCACGGTCCATAATTACATGTTTGATTCTGATGAGCTCAGTCATTCTCAAACAAATTGTATATGTACTAGGTATATAATATGCACCGATTTGCAAGAGGATTTGTTCAAATTTGGATGGAAAAAGAAGAAGATGTTGTATCATAACCCACCACTCTTGTTGAAGAAGTCCCTAATACTATGCTAGATGAAGTAAGTGGAGATCATCAATGTAATCCCCATGATGATGTGTTGGCAGAAGAAGAAGATATTTTGATATTGTTGGAAGAGACGGGATCGGGTACATCCTGCATTCATGAAGAAAATATAATCATACCACAACTTGTCGAAACAACAAGCAATTCTAAAGGACTGTTGCAAGTATTCTTTGATGGTTCAAGAAGTAGGAATGGATTTGGTGCTAGCGTTACGTTAATTTCTCTAGAAGAAGATAAGTAGGTCTCATCCTTATGGTTGAAATTCAATTATACTAACAATGTTGTTGAATAAGATGCCCTTGTGCAAGGAATTCAGCTAGCCCAAAAGAAGGGAATCAAAACGCTGAATTTTTCCGAAGAAAGTGAGTTAGTTGTTCATCAAGTGACGACATGCAGTGCATACAAAAATAATATTTTAAGATCATACAAGAACCAAGTTTGGAATTTGATTGAATATTTTGAAGCTTTTTGGATCCATACAGCTAAAAAATCAAAATCAAGATGTTCATAGGCTTGTTATAATTGGCTCGCAATATGCCATACCTATTGATATCATGAAAGAAGGGTAGTAGTTTGTCAAAATGGTGGTTCAACCTGTAGTCCCTTCTAATGTGAGTAGCTTGAATGTGTTCGATAGTGATAAACAAATTATCCTTTTTCTACAAGAGGAGGCGGTGTTTGCTGCGAAAAATCAAGTTAAGTCGCAAGAATCATATGGTCATCAAATCATATAATTGAACAATAAGAAGATACCAAAAGTCTTAGTTACTCTAGAATCCATATGAAAAGGTGCTAAAGATCCACAAAGTATGTACTTTTGAAGAGAAAGAATATTTCATAAAACTCTATCAAGAGTATCATGACATTTTTCGTGGAGATACAAATACTTGTGTGGTTTTGATCCATGCCTAAAGACAAAGATACCATCAATCTCAATGCTAATTCCAAACTAATTCATCAGAAATAGAGGCCAATTAATCCAAAAATTGAGCCACTAATGAGAAAGGAGTTAACCAAACTCATCGAGGCCTATATAATTTTTCCCATCAAGCATTTCTCTTGGGTAGCCAATCTGGTGCCCCTAAGGAAAAAGAATGAAGAGAATCAGTTGTGCGTTGATTTCGAGACTTGAACCATGCCTCATTGAAAGATCATTATCCTCTTCCATCAATAGAGAAAATCCTTCAAATGGTGAAAAGAGCTCAAAGATTTTCTTTTCTCGATGGATATTCAGGTTATAATCAAATTCTAGTTCAAAAATAAGATCAATTCAAAACCAATTTCACTACCAATTAGGGCATGTATGCTTATAACAAAATGCCATTCGGATTTTCCAATGCCTAGGCTACTTTCCAAAGAGCCATGGACATGGCATTTAAGGGACTAATAAATGATATAATTTTAGTTTACCTTGATGATATAAATATATACTCCAAGCATGCGAGAAGACCACATCGGGCATCTAAGGAAGGTTTTATGAAGATGTAGAGAATTCATATTTTGACTCAATCTCAAGAAATGTATTTTAACGAGTGCACAAGGAAAAATTGTTGTGGCATGTCATTTCAACGAGGACTTTTTATTGATCCAGCTTAGGATCCGTTTGATTAAGTCATTATCTCTGTCCCAAGTCATAGGAAGTGTCTCCATATTTTTTTGGAACAATAAATATCGTGTGGAGATTCATCCCTCAATTTGTGACATTGGCTAAACCACGATATCCTTGGTGAAGAAAAAAATACCATTTTCATGGAAAAAGGAAGGAAGGTAGATCTTCAAAGCCATCAAAATGGCCATTTCTCAAGATCCCATGTCGGTGAATCATAGGTTTGATAAATATTTTATTCTTTATGTTTTTGCAGGTCAAGAGAGCATTTCAAGTATCCTCACCCAGCAAAATGACAATCTGATTGAGCAACCAATTACTTTCTTTAATCAATACCTCAAAGACTATGAGCTCAAATATTCATTCATTGAAAAATAACTGTTTGTGGTTGATTGAGCTTTGAATAAATTCAAGCACATGTTGTCCAACAACAAAATTAATCACATGGTGTCTCATCCAGGTGTCAAGGAATTTTTTCTAAACAAAGAGATGAACGAAAAGCATGCTGAATGGATCACGAAGGTGATGGAGTATGACGTGCACATCAAAGTTACCAAACTTGTCATAGATAAGGTTTTGTGTCAACAACTCTATGTAGATATGGAATCAATAGGCGATGAGAACGTGACACTCCTAAACATTGATGAGGGTGATGATCAAGTTGATCGGTTATTATAAATGAAGAGTTTCTTTTTCTCAAGAGAATATCCCGTGAATATGGATAAAAATCAAAGACATAATTTCTGTCTTCGATCTATTCCATATCTTATGGTAGATAATGTTCTCTCTCTATTGGATTTGAACGGTTTTCTCCTTCGGTGTGTGGGATCGAGAATAGGTAAGTAAGACAGGAGAATATTTTAACAATGGCCTATCTACGGACATTATTTTGCACAAAACAAATTTTACAAACATCATGCGAGTGGGTTATTATTGACGATTTGTTCAAAGATGTCCATCTTTGGGTAAGGAAGTGTAAGGAATGTTCCCTTTTAATGAAAAATAGAAGTTGACAACTCTTCCACTGCATTCAATTCAAGTGGACCAACCCTTTTTCAATGGGGTTGTATTTCATCAAAATGATTAATCATCCCTCAAGTGACGGGCATAAATGGGTCCTTACTACAGCAGACTATTTTACTCATTAGACAGAGCCAGTAGAATTGAAGGAGAGAAACGAGAAGTAAGTTCTTGATTTCTTGGAAGGTATAATGATAAGGTTTGATGTTCCATTTACATTCATTTCAGAAAATGCAATGGCTTTCCTTGATCTACATTTGAGTGAATGGGTTGTTAAGAATGGGGCCTATCTCAAGACTTCATCCAATTACTATCCATAAGAAAATGGATTGGTGAGTGTAGGAAAAAAATCTCACAAGGATTCTCAAGACCACAAGTGAGACTAACAGAAGACTTGGAATACGCAACCTAAGAATGCCTTATGGGCTGATTGAATCACAACTAAAAGGGAAATCAAAAATTCTCCTTTCATTCTTATATATTTAAGGGAAGGAAAACTTCCTCTCTCCTTGGAGTTACCTTCTTTGGGGTTATCTCATCAACTTGAAGTAATGGAGAGTGATCCTCTGATAGTTAGATTTGCTGAGCTTATGGAGTTAGAAGATGTACAGAACAAGGCCATGAAGACATTGGAGCAACATCACGCTCAGGTTAAGAAATATTTTGACAAGAAGGTGTCTGAAAGGCATTTTCAAGAGGGAGATTTAGTTCTCAAATGGGATGAAGATAGAGCCAAATAAGGAAAACACGCTAAGTTTGATGATCTCTAAAGTGGGTCATACATCATTATGAGATGCAAAGAGGAGAATTAATTTCATCTATCCAAGATCAATGGAGAGGAACTTCCCATTCATGTGAATTGGAAACATCTCAAATCTTGTTTTTGAGAATCCTTCCACCCAATTTACAGTTTAGCTAGGTGTTTTCCTACAATTGCTTATGCACATTGTTGTGTGTTGCTATTCTTTTGTGTTCCTTGTTGTTTTGTTTTTTGTGTTGTTCTTGCACAATATTTCTTCCTTGGAATTTTTTCAAGGAGAAGGAAGTTTCAAAGTTTCCAGGAGAGTTTCATAATGTTTCTTCATTCAAAATTCTGCAGTATGCCATAGATGCCAAGTATTCATCAGATTTAGCATACTTCATGCTTAGAACTATAGGGAGGTCTGGGATTACCTATAACATAGAAACTTCGGGATTTATCAAAAAAGATAAAATCACTTTCAAGATTCCAACATTGACTCCATGCCCAATAAATGACTCAAGGCTACTAGAACCATGCTTAAAAAACAATAATCCTCGAGAGGTCACCAAAAATGTTATTCATTTTTTTCCATGAGTACAAAATTGGACAACATAGGCCTATGATGCTTTTGGGATAAAAAGGTGAGCTCCATTAAGAATTCTAGAAAATTAGGAGTAGATTTAATCTTGGAGTTTATAAGGTTTATTCAGAGTAGGAAATTTTTTTTTGCGGCCCAATTTTAATGAATATCAGTAAAATGGTCAAATTTATAGAAATCATTTTTAGGGGTCTTATTGTGTTTACATTACTCTCAAGTTCAAGAGGAAGTCCTAGAAAATCAAAATTTTGGTGTAAAATATTATTTTTTACATAGGATGGTGAAGGGTAAATAACTAATCACCAAGCAGATTCGAAGAAGCTACTCGATGAGTTGATTGTTGAGTTGGACACCACATCCTTGATAATTTGGTATCGGACTTAATGAAATTAGAACCGATTCAATATGGAAGCCACCATAGGGATTAAGATGAGTAAGTGTAGTTCCAAACAAGATATGAAGGAAATTTATTCAAATTCATCTAGCTCATAAGGAAATGGTCGCTGGCCTTGAATGAAAAGATCAAGCTTGGAGTTCGGTTGACAATGAGCTCAATCAAGTTCGTCATGTGAAGAATAGAACATTTCAAAGATCTCAGCTCAACGAGTTAAGGGTAATGAACAAGTAAAAGAGTAGAGATAGATTACTCATAGTTTAAACATTATCGACATGTAGAATGAAACTCATAAGCGATATAAATGCATGGCTTGTCTCTCGAGGGATCTAAAAAATAGCATGGAACGTAGCTCTAAGAGATAAAACACTAAGAATGGATTTGGATTGAGCAAAGAAAAATCAATGTATGTGCAACTCATTGGAGGAGTTGAGTTTTGTGTAAAATTGAATGCGAGAAAGGTAATAGAAATCTCAGGAAGGTAAAGCCATGACCGATTGCATGCAGACAAGCTCGGGGTTGAACTCGGGAGCTTAGTTACTAAGAGTCACACTCAATGCAACTTGGAAAAGGCCATCTTATAGAAGTGGCATGGTGAAGAATTGGCAATCACTCAGCTGAGTTGTGATCAAGTAGATGATAGAGGCCAATGCGATGCAAGGCGAAGGCTCAAATTTTTTTCGATTGAGCTAAGCCAAAGGTGGAAATGCAGGTTTTGGGAAACCTTGGATTCATTGCCAATTGAGTGGGTAGAATGGTGAAAAATTCCCCATTCCATTCATAGACATGGGAGAAGTAAGGCAGATTATCCAAGTAAATTCAAGCTCATGTGCCCATGAAATATAAAAAATACAGATTCTACACTCCGAGTAGAGCTTGGAAAAACAATGTCTAGTATCTCGAGCTAAAGAAGGTAAAGGGTT